>CAAKHD010010640.1:90305-167861 GCA_901007705.1 Fistularia tabacaria
CGCATGGAACAGAGAAGTCCAATCCGCTGAATGCAGCATTCCTGATAAATAGAATGGGGAGAGCGCTCCCATGTGTCCATAATGACACCATGCCTGGGGCTTTACCTCGCTGGGCTCATGTAGTGTTCAATGACATTTTACTTCGGGTAAAAGAGAGTGTGTGTGTGTGTGTGTGTGTGTGTGTGTGTGTGTGTGTGTGTGTGTGTGTGTGTGTGTGTGCATACACGTGTTTGTATGACAGGGACGTTCTCGGAACCTGCTCTGCTAGTGCTTTATTGATGCTCTCTCGGGACATGTCTTCTTTTATACGAAACCACTTTGGATATTCAGCTCCACAGGGATTTTATTCTGAGCTCAGACTTTATAATATTTCATATTATTTCTGAGGACTGAGCTGATGAGATGTCGTAAAACCAGAGATGTCGTAAAACCACGAGAAGATCTCATACATAATGTGCAGGAAAATGTTCATCACACTGAAAGTGACAAAAGGCGCTGAGGCTTTTAATCCAGGTTTTTAAACAAGGAATTAATGGCCTTTCAGAGTAAAATCAAGAAACCTGCCAGGAAACTGAAAAACTAAAAGTGCCCCTCAGATAACTCTCTGTGTTTGGCATTTTTTCTCAAACACTGTCAAAATAACATAGGTATAATTTAAAATATACAAATGAAATATTCTATCAAGTATCTTTAATCCATAAAATACAAAAGTGAAAGACATTATTAAACATCCATGGAAAAATGTAATTTTTTTTAAAGTAGATCTTTAAACATCATGCAAAATATTTGAAAGAAAAGGTAATCAGATGTAACCAGAGCTGTCTTTCAAGAATCAGCTGGAGATAACTGAAAGTCTTTAAGAAACTATATGAAAACAACAAAAAGTAGCTTCAACTATGAAGAACTTACATAGATAAAATCATGGAATAGTATTAAGAAAATAAACAAGTAAGTGTTGTTAATACTGAATCCCTCCATTCAGAGGGGATTCTGAAGCCTTTCACAACTATTCATATAAACATAATTCGAATGCAGGAGTCAGTCTTCCTTAACGGAATATCAATAACCAACTCTAGTTATCCTTGGTCCAGACTCTAATGGAAGACATGATAATGTGAAACAGCACTATGCTGTTTAAATCAGATAATCCCTGTTCTCCTTCACACCCTAAAGATACATAGCCAGACAAAAGGCTCTTTGTGAGGATGTGTTCAAGTTTCCAGGTCACGCACATTATAAACAGGACAGGCACATCCCTTTTCGGGGGGAACCCATTTATTTTAAGAATGAAGGGCACATTAATAAAAAATATTTTAAAAAATCTGTACACTGCTTCTAAACATTGTGCAAAATTTTTAACAGTATATTCACAACTCCAGTTAAAGGGGAGAAAGGTGAGGACAGAGAAACCATCTCGATATTAAAACACTGACATTCAGTTCAGTGAATGAATCATTACTAAAAATGGAGTAAACAATTTATTTACAATTTGTGCTAAAAGGAATCCCTCCTGACTACTGTAATTTTACATTTGAATGTAGAAAAACATGCATCAGGCTGGAAAAAAACGGTATTTTCAGTTTGAAAGTACGAACGGACTGAAATGTAGCACTCAGGCTTCTGGAAGTATAAAATTGAAATTCAATATATTGTGTGGCAGGTGTTCTCTTCAAAACATGAAAACACAGTTAGTTAAAACCACATGTTTATGCAAAAACTGTGGTTTTGCGGCTGAGACATGCCCTTTTGGCTTCACGAGCAATATAAGAGGAAAAAGGAGTTTTATTTCCAGTTTTAATTCAGAAACAAGTGCATTGCCTTCAGACACCCGCACACACATACACACATATTCTCTCATTTCCAAACTCTTCACCATCCTGCTCACATACAATCGGGCCTCACTCTCATCCATCTGACCCCTGGCATTCCAGCGGCAGCGCCTGTTGTCATCGATTACATCGTCTCTCAGCTAAAAGTCAGAATGCTGGTCTTTTTTCATTTCATTTGTAGAAGTTTCATCTTGTTCCCTGAAATAAAACAAACCATGATAACTGACAGCATTTTAACTATTTAGTAGACAACTGTATATAAAGATATCTTTGAGAAAAATGCTGATAGCACATTGTCATTGTGAGGGAATCATACTGAGACAATCTGCCAACAGGTATGAATATTCAGCAGGCAAAACAAACAAATAAACTAACAAAAACATTTTGATTTACTGCAGCTTTTAAAAACTATTAAAGTGCTAAAACAGAGGAGCTTTACATTTGTTTCCCTGGTGACTTGGCTATGGTGGCAAGCAATGGAACAATTGAAGTTACTGTGGGAACCGTAACAAGACAACAGAAAGACACCCCCTTTGTCAGAGAAGAGGGTGACACGTCTGTCACCAGGTCAGAGCTTAGGCAGCATTCACTCATAGGAGAGATCTCTGGGAGTCATGAGCCAAAACAACACTCACTTAGAATAATTTCTGTGAGGTAAGTTAGACAAGAGGCCTTGAAAAATGATTTTGGAGAGTGAAATGTTGCCATGTCCGCATTCTTTCCTTATTTAAAAATGAAGAAAAAATGACAAAGATTGGGGGGCTGCAAAATGCATATCATTGTCAAGCAAATGTATCTGATTAGTGGTACGTTAATATAAAAAAATACAAAAGAAACTGTTTTATGTAGAGTCCTAATATTTTTTCAGTTTTTTTTTTATATATCTATGCTTTAAATATAACAGACTAAAATCATTTTAATTGTCCCCTTACACTAAAACTAGACCTAACTTTATGGTAACATACCCCTGTTGTTGACACACATGCCGATTCCCTCCACAACACCAGGTATAGTAGTACATAAGTACTGGTCAAACTAAGTTTCTAAGTCCCAACATTTTATTGCTTGAGCAGAGTGCTGTTGATGGCTTCCTCTTTGCTGTTGTTGTAATGCCAAGTGGACACACTGGGGGGCGAAGTCATACGCACTGTCACTACTCTAAAGTTAAGTGATGGATGAGAGAACCACTTACCAAGACCTTTCAGAAATTTGTTGACTCCACTTGGCTCTGGCTCATGGTACGAATCCAAATACTCTGCCACTCTGACTTCAAAGAGTCCTAGCAGACAGTGGAAGACATTTAGCAGGTCAGATAGGACTGAAGAAGGCAGGGACTCTGCTACAGAATTCCAGAAGATTCCCTAAAAATCCCTGATGCTCTCATGGTCATCACAGTTTGTGCTCCATGTTTCCATGAGGAAAGCTCTTCTTGGGCCCGTTTTTCCCAAAAGACCTGCATTGAGATCCAAAATATTTCGAGGTAATAAATCATGCTATAATCATGGTTTTACCAAGAAAGTAGTCAAAAAGTTCATTTCAAAGCTGGTTCCCCTGAAGAAAAACAGAACCAAAAAAGACTGTATCTACTGCTATTCAATTTTTTTCTCTCTGTCAAATAACAATAAAAAGAGTTGCCCATCTGACTCGTGCTTTTCTCTGCGGAGAGCTCATTTCATAAAATATTGATATCGAAAAAAAAAAAAACTAAAAAAACTTGAATATTGTGATGAGGTTTATTTCCCAATATACCCAAATCGCAGCAGGTTTTATGGTGCCCTACTCTTACATTAGAGTATTTGTCCAGCCAGTGAAAATAATCTGATACAGATATTATAACAGAGTTTAAAAAGCTTGACCTTTTTCACCTGTTACTAATGATATTTCAAGCCCTAACTATGCTCGAACTGTGTTTGTTCATCTATTGCGCTCTGATCGTAAATCTGGATCAGATAGAAGTCATAACTTAAGAGCAACAGGTTTTATCTGGCTGGTTTCCCCTCATCCAACCTGTCAGCTCCTACGGGATTTACATCAACCTCAACTGAAGCTGCTGCACCATTTCCATCTCAGGTCGTTTGGTCAGTGTTATGAAGCCAAGCCTTTCCTCTCTGTCGGACAAAATCCTCCTCCCTCCCTCCCTCCCTCTCTCCAATCTGACTTTAAGTCCCATTGATGGCTCGACACAGAATTTCCGATTCCAACAACTCCTCAATTTCACCACTCTTATCCTGCATCTGTGTAATGCATCTAACATCACCATAGACACTTACATCCCCATTCCTCTCCTGAAAAAAGGCATAAAGCCTTTCCATAATTCAGATTTTCCTTGCCAATTCATTTTCTCCTGTCTTTTTCCTTTCCTTGAGGATCTCTCAGTACAAAGAGGGATCATTTACAGTACATCAGCCATCAGAAGCTTTTCATAAGCCTTTCAATATCCTTGCTGTCCTTTCAATATTTGGCATTTGTATTGAGATATGTAGTTCTCCCACATAAATTCTTGCTAAATGTTAGAGAATTCTTGCCCATTTATGCATTTTATGTATTCTCTCATGACTTGAAGACAATCAATGTCTTGCAGTTCAAATTAATAATAAAACAAGTTGTGGAAACAATGTATTTTTAATGAGTGAAATGATTGTCAGAATTGTTAACAGTTATAGAGATATATTTTACCCTTTACTCGAACTGCAATGCATTCGTACACTGTTTGCATAGCTTTATGAGAAGATTAAAAGGCAATTAATTTAAAATCTAATTTCAAGAAATCATAGGTTTAAGCAATGTTGAAACCTGAATGAAAATGTATGGAAGTCATTCTAAAAACTGAGCACATGCAATTCATGTTTCATTTTGGCAAAGAAAACAGAGCCAATGATAGGATTTGGCTTTGTACATTGCTGTGACTAAAGAATAGTCACTGTAACGCAGCTACCTCTTCCTCCTGCCTTGCGCAGCTCCTTGTCCTGAATGAAGCCAGCAAACATCTGAGTGTCCATGAAGAGCTGCAGAAACTGGCGGACGCCACGTGACGGGTGAGATTTGCGGAAGCTGTCACGCTGAAGCTCCCGGTTTCCACTGGATGCTTCAACCATGTGGAGGGGGTAGTGGCCCACTAGCTCCACAAAGAAGCGCACAAAGGCCTCAGACAGTAGGGAGCTCAGGTCAACCTGATGACCTGGATGTGCCATGGACACATGAAGACCAAGTGACAGATTAATTATACAAAGTCTGACACTATTATACTGATCATTCACTTTTTATGTATGATTTCATTCAAGTGATTTTGAAACATGTTCAGAGCTTACATTACTTAACACTGCAGTGTCATCAAGCAGTGACTTCGCAGTATGAATAAACCAAGTTTCTGGCACAAGTTTAAGGGGTTGCAAACCTCAGGTACAGCAAGCCTTTGATATTGATGATCGTGTATGTACTGTGACTGTAAGGCACACAAAAGCTAATCTGACACACAGCATGCTGTGTTCACCGCCTTTGATACCAACCTCCAGATTGGTCTCCACCCTCTGGTCTCAGAATCTCTCCCCTCTCCTCCACAATCTGATGCAGGGCTGCCTGCAATTTGCTTGGCAGTATGCAGTCTTCATCGCCGAGCTGACACATATTTACAGAAGAGTTCAGTATCAGAAAAACATTTGTCTGTATTTTGAGAATTATTGCCAAAAAGTGGACATAACTTAAGATATTTGGACGACGGCACATAATTTTAATCAACGGAAAGCCCTCTGAAGTGAATGCTTAAGTATAAAGATGCTGTAGCTCCGAAGCAGTTACAATTGGAGGTAAAAGTCTATACATTAATCACATCTTAACTGCTCCGTTTCAAGTCAATTATGTTGATTTAGTGGCAACATAAAAATACCTATGCACCCAACACTAACTACTTCTTCAATTAGCCTTTAGTGTAGTCAATCCTTCTCTATTAACACGTGATGTACAAAAACAACACGAAACTAATTTGACTAAGATGATGTAGAACTTCTTTACAAGCACAGTATCTGCTCTGACTCCCAAGCAGCATATTTTCCTCTTGTGAGTGTGTTCCTTTGGGTCACCCCTGAAAAATTCAATTTTCAGGGAAGGAACAAGTCTGGGCAGAGCCATCCATTGGCTTGCTATTGTGAAAACACACCTGAATGACAAACTTGTCTGCACAAAGATCCACTATGAGCACCTGGGGAGAAAGCAAGGGGAAAGGATGAAAGGTTACTGGCTTCAAGAGTTCTTTGCCTCATGTCATGAGTCATAAAAGGTGAGATAAGAATGAGGTTCCCCAGTCTGTCCCTGCTAAAACATCCTCTGCCTGTCGCTTCATTCACATTACAAACTGTAAACTGCATCCTTAGAGGGAATTAAAAAAGCTCCATCAAAACACACACAGATGTCTAATTAAAGTGAAAATTGGATATTGATTTAAAAAAATTGTACAAGAAAATTGACTGACCTCTTCAATGGGCAGCTCCAGTACCTGAGGCAGGCAGGGGGCCAGCAACCCAATGAGGAAAGGCGTGGGGGAGCAGCTGATGTCCAGCATGCCAGCAGGCAGTACAGGAACAAAGGTGTGCTGCCAGGTGAAAGGATACAGCAGTGCCAGCACTGCATGACCACACCGAGACAGGACACTACAACAAAGAGGGGACAAACAAAGCACTCTTTAGTTCTCACACGGATCATATGACACAGCAATATCAATCAGTGCTCACTAATACACTGCCGAGCGACGATAGCTGTGTTTCTCTAGACAGTATATAGTGAGTAAAGAATTCTCCAAATTACAAGTGATATGCAAAGCTAGTAATATCTATTTTTTTCTGACAACTTTGTGGAGAATTGTCTGTCAAATGAGCTCCAGGAGCTACATACTGTGAAAAACATCCTGCCTTTTTCATCTAGACTTGTCAACTTCTGGTACAAACGTTTCTGCCTCTTTGAAACCCACAGCAAAAATCAGTCATCCTTTTCACAGGACGTCAAAGATGCTATTTATTCAGGAACTGATAACTTGTTTAATACTCTTGCACATCACTGGGAAAAACATCTAAATTTAAAAACGTAATTCCTTCAGATGTCTTTTTAATAGGACCTGGAGTCTGGCGTTGTCACTTTAATGTGCCTATAAAGCCATGTGAGATGCCAGCAGACACCAGGCTGGACAAATAAACCTGACTGCACTCACTGTTGCTGCCTGCCCTTACTCAGCATGAGGTGAACTATCTAGTTAAAATAGATCACGTTACTGACCTTTGGCCTGCGTTATGTCACCAAGAGGCAACCACATCCATCAAACATATATATCTATATACATACATATTTACATTAAGCTTCTCTATCATATGCCATTTTAACCCATATTAATAAATATTTCATAATGTTGCTGATGATGTGCAGATTTTGCATTAGTGCTTTGCATTACAGTTGTCACTCAAAAAAACAGGAAAGTCTCCCCCATGCATTGTACAAGCATCCCGTCTTCCTTCACTCATTAGAGTCTTCACTCCCACTCTACGATGAAACTCTGCCAAAAAATGATCCTCACAACACAAACACTCAATCTACTCAATGGTTCCTCTCAAGGTTTAACATCAGATGACAGACTTAGACGAAGACACTTAGGCTGAATATTATCGTCATTCAGATTCCACTTTTTTTTTTTAAATTTACATCAGAAAAAAAAATATTGTTGCTCTTGCTCAAGTGCAGTGACAGGAAAGGGGTATATTGTTCTAAACAAAAGTAAAATGAAGAGATTAAAAACAAAATGACTTTTGAAAATATACAGTATCTAAGAATGTACAAAAAATGAGGTGGAGAAATTAACACTATGTTTAAATATATTGCACATAGTGTATATTGGATAGAGAGAACCTAGGTCAGTGAGGAAGGGCGAGGTATTTAGCATTCAACCTGCAATATTTAGAATTCAACTTGATTGACCTTCTTTATCTGAAAATCTCTTCATATATTGGACTAAGTGAAAAGAAAATCTGCTTGCTATGTATCATAATTTACAACATCAGCATCTATCAGATTTTCACACTGTTGCTGGTGTATGATGCCCAACATTAAAACTTTTCAAATGCATATTAAATTCAATTAAAATCGTTGGTCTCAAGTCCCAGCAGGCATCCAACTGAACGACAATGTGGTTATACAGTTTGATATTACAGCATTTTGATTTTTTTTCCTGATAAAAATCTCACAAAAGTTTAAAGTACATCTCATCTCAAATTATGTTGTCCCTTATGATGCTATTGGCTCAGAAATAAAATAAAGGCCAGATTCATATCAGGAGTACTGTATCTTGCCTTGTGGTGCCTTGAAACTCAAACCTTGCATTATGGGCCTTCTTCATACTATTACTCCTCATACTGGATACAGTAGATCCTTAATTATACTACATCAAATCACTTGTGTATGCAAGTTTGATTTAATGTATCTGCTAATGATAGTCATGACAGCACAGTAATCAAAACAGTACAGCGGGGAACATTACCTCAATTTGTCAGCAATTAAGATGACTCTCCTCTCAAGCAGTAGGGAAGCAAACACCTGCAGAAGTCTCCCGACACTGAGACACTGCAGCAGCGTGTCAAAGTCCACATGTTCTAATCTGGAGTCCACAGGCCGACACAAAGTCAGCACCTGGAAGAGCCACAAGAGCATAAGCAATGTTATGAGAAGAGACTCCTCATCAAATATTTGCTGGAGGTGTGATAAGGCAGAGACAATTTGCTGTGACAATACATTGCAGTTAGTGCCAGTGGAGCAAAGCTGGAGTCTGTAATTTGTAGCATCAGAGCAATCACAAATTTTTTATTCAAAAAATTTGCACTTATTTTGGGCCTGCAAACGATCCCAGCTTAATCGATTACAGACGACTGGAATACCAACTCAAAGCTGAAATAGTATTCCTATTGTTTACACAGACAACCTCCTATGACTCATTTTGTGTTTGTAGAAAGGAATGGTCAAAGCGAACAAAAGTATGAATTATCGTTTCCCCTCCTGGTGTCGAGCTTACCTCATTCCCTGAACCAGGGAGGAAGCTCTTGACGGTGACTGTGTGTCCAGGAGCAGGGAATGGAGCCTCCATCACACTGCGCATGAAAGGGTAAACTAAGGCAGGGGAAATCTCCCTGCGCCTTTCCACCTCCTCTAAAATCTGGAAAGACAACCAGAGAAATGACTTTCCTTCTTAAAAGGAAGTGGTGTTGAGGTCCAACTGATTGAAAACAGTTGGTTTTCCTCACTGCAGAGCACAGTTGATAGATGAAACAACTGATGGTAACAGCAGATCTCAGCCTGTAACAGGTACTGTATTTTGTTATCAGAGATAATGTTGCCGTCTACAGATCAATATATTATCAGTAAAAACTACCTATTCAACAGATGTTTAAAGGGTTATACTGTAAGTTATGATGTGAGTGTCCAGAAATCCAATGCCATAATTTTCATTCACTGAGAGATGAATACTGACATTGATATTTTGCTTTTCTTAAAGGTGCGTTGATAAGAAACCAAAGCCTAATTCAGCATTTAGGTATCCTCCTGATGTTTGGTTGATGACGTTATGATTAAAATTGATGTTCTCTTTAATTGAATGTAACAGAGTAAGCAATAGTCTTGTGTGATGCAATAATTTTTCAAATGTAGGGCTCTGTTTCACACCTACTATTGTACATTATAGTACTCTTTGTACTGGAGCTGCCTCAATTACGCAAATTAAAAGAAAAATCCCCCAAAGTATACTATCCAGTGCATCCTCTCGTCCTAATTCATTTCAAGGTAATACATTAAAATAATTACCAGTCAGGAGGATTACCTCTAAATTCGGCAGTCTATTTACTCTGCTCTGAAGGGCACGTTGAGAAGATAAAATGAGGGTGACTTTACCTTTGCGAAAAGGTTGAAACAGCCCAGCTTGCTCACAATGCAATGAACCTCAGGGAGCCTCTTCCCTTTTCCACTGGGCTTTAAGAGATAAATACAGAGTCATGTATGTTAAACAAATAGAAAAGAGTCGACTAATTGAAACACAACAATAATAAATAAACAGAACAAATGTTAAAAGATGCAACACAGTTGGCCAGGATTGTCCATCTCAATGCTGACATGAATTACTTATTTGGAAAAAAAAAAAGGGTTTTATACTCAGACTTCATTCCTGGTATTTGTATTTGATTATAAAACACAACTTTTAACGAATGAAGAATTTGCCGAGAGAATAAGAAAATAAACCAGAGACAGGTAGTGAATTCAAGAGAGGTACTGTGAGGTTTTCTTCAGTTTCATTTTCACAATTTTCCTGTAATAACCTTGTTAGATGTCACATCATAAAATGTATCAAATGATTTTGACAGCTCAATGATAAATCGCTACAAAGAACTACTCTTAGAAAGTACTTGCTTTACTCAAAATGTATTTTTCGAAAAGGGACAGAAACTCTTCCTGGAAGGTGAATGAGGAAAAAAAAAAGACAATTCTTATTGCTTTCTGTCATCGATCAGAGGCAATTTATTACATGTCAAAGTACGATTCACATACTTTATGCTGGTCCAAAGATATGTTGAGTTAGCACGTGGCAAACTGCTATTTGGTAAGGACCACACAAACACATGACCATAAACTATCTACTTCCGTCCTCACCAGGATCTTACGACAGTAACAGAACCAGCGACTGCCGTCTTCTCCAGTCAGGACAAAGGAGAAGGTCTCACTGAAAACAGTGTAAGAAGATAATACAGTAAATCATAATTTACAACTGTTTGCTCAAGCTGAAAGATTTAAATTTTTTCAGAAATTCCCTGTTATTGTATCAAAACACAAAAAAGAGAATATTTAAGAAAATAACACTAGGGAATTGGTTTCAAAATAGATAACAAAAAAGCCCAATCACAAGCTTGATTTGTTATTAGGAGTTGAGACGGAGTAAATACTGGAAGTCAGCCATCTTCTGCTTGTTTACAGTGTGAGAGCAAATATTTTCAAGGCATTTGAGATCTTGGCCCAGATTGAAACAACGAACTAACATCAAGTAAGAAATAAGCAAAGACTGAAAAGGCTGACTTGACTTCAACCCTAAAAAAAGTTTCCAAGGTTGCTGTTGATTTGATGTGCATACAACATGCTTGTATCTAAATGGTTACCCTTTAGCATTAAAGAATTACAAAATTACTGCTTGATGTGAAATACCTTTTGGTGTATGTTTGGCCTCAAAGTCTCTTAAGTGATGGATCCTCCGTTTTCAGCAACATTGCATTCATTAACCTATTAACACTTAAATATCACCTAAAATAGCAGTCTATTACCTGGAAATTGTTTTAAAAAAATTAAAAGGATCAAAAGGGTGTAATTAAAAATTGATCAAATATTTGTTTAAAATAAAAGGTCTGCATTTAAGTGTGTGCAAAAGTACATACATTGAAGAAATTGTGTGGTATTGTAGAAAGAATAGTGTTGTCTATTATAATGTAACTACAGTCCCTCAATCTGGCAGAGTGCATTCTACTTTAGAGATATTGAACTGCATGAGTAAGCGGAGGCTGACCTGGGCATATGAGATGATGGCTGCCAGTCCTGTGAATCGGGGAAGCAGAACTTGGGAATGACCTTGAGCTGATCCTCTGCCTCTCTGGAGAGCCGGGACGACTTCTCAAACTGAAACAGAGGAACTCTGGTTACACTTAGCAGCAATTTTCAAGGTAGGATAAGCAAGGTGTTTGCATTTGGGAAATGTTTTTTTTGTCTCACTCCATCATTAGACTATGTAAAGATATTTACAAAAATTAAGAAGTAATCACACAAGATCTCCATGATTTTAGCATTTCTTTAATCAAACATGAAACTGAATGTATATGTCTGAAATCACCACCAAACTGTATCCGATATACATATCTGTGAATCAACCGTCAATGGAAGTGTATGATTATATGTATTTTTAATATGGTGAAATGGCAGAGAAAGGACATGTAACTGTAAAGGACTTTCTTACCATTTTAGGGAACTGTTGTGTGATTTCCGGAGAATAGGTGTTTCCTGGTGAACCTTTTCTCAGTGACACCACCACAAAGATCTGGAAGAGCTGCTGCTGCTGCAGCTGGATCAGGTCTCTTTCCAGAGTGTGATAGCCTGGCCGGCGCCTCAGAGTGGATTGGATGTAAACTGGCCTCTTGGAGCCTGCTGAACACAGTGAGGCCATGGGTGAGATCTGATCCAGCACGGTGGGGCAACATAAGACATTTTAAAACATCTGTGTGACTGTACGGCCCCCTCAACTTAATGTGTATGTTCTTCAAATTGAATGTTTTAGCTCCAGTGTTTATCTATGCACTTTGAATCTTGAAAGCAACTTCAACCTCCATCATTTTCAAAATTTTCTTTCTTTGCACTCATTTATAATCTGATTCTAAGAGGTATCCCAGAAGTAGGATTTAGAGCCTTGTAAATATTTTGAAGCCAATCTTCCTCACACATTCAACATACAACTGAGAGGTAGAGACTTATAATATCCAGGTCACCGACACTGAGAATGGTATACATAGTGAACTAGACGATGGTCTGTGTCCTTTAGCTCAAGTATAGAATTGATTTTACAATTGCTCATTTGTGATTTTGAAAGTTTAAACAAGGGAATATGTGAAGGTGGCTCTTTAAGGATTGTGAATGCTTTTTTAAGCAAACAATCATGTCATACACGTCTTATACCCACAAAACTAATAAAAGATTTCCCTTTCACAAGTTTAATTGGTATATAAACGCTAAAATGTGTAAAATAGGATTCATAGATGTCAACATGATCAGCTGCGTTATGTTCATATTATTGTTGCAAGACCTCTCATAGTTCATTCATGTGTAACATGATCTGCATTGACGACCACAGACCTAATTTTTTTTCTTAATTTCAAATCTAAATGACAGTATCAAGAGTACTCTATATATCTACATATAAATATAAATCTTTATTTTTAAATCTAAAAGCAAAAATAAACAAAACAGGTAAATACAGATGAAGCCTTTAGTAATACCTCGGATGTTGTCTTCAGGGTCGCTCTCTGTTCCGCTGGCCTCGTCTGTTAACCATAAAATGAGGGAGAATTCAGCGAGAGGTATTTAAACCAAGAGCCTAAGCTTAATCTTATCTTATCTCATGTGTGACATTAGTGAAAGTGTGTGTATGTGTGTGTGTGTGTGTGTGTGTGTGTGTGTGTGTGTGTGTGTGTGTGTGTGTGTGTGTGTGTGTGTGTGTGTGTGTGTGTGTGTCACCTCGCATTGAGACACCCTGGTTCTTAACTCTCTTCTTCCCTCGCTTTTCATCAAAGATGATTTCAATCTTGTTTACATACTAAATTGAGAAGCAAAAAAACAAATAGACACACAAAAAGCGATCATTAGGAATCATGACAAGACAATATATTTGAGAATCCCAGTTTCAAGTATTCACATTCCTTCTGTTGATACCTAGAAAAAAAACACTGCTCAGTGTTCTGTCAGACTCAAGCCCATAAGCCTATGAATTAAATATACAGCATTTGCACATGCAGGAAGCAGAAACTTATCATCAACAGGACACACATTGTAAAGGCAGCTGGCATGGAAACTTTGAGACAGGGTATCGAAAATAAAAAAGCAAAGATGATAACAGTGATGTTAGTTTCATACACAGAATGAATAAGAGTATTTTATAAAGGCTCAGCAATATCCAAAACATGAACATGGCTTTTGAATTTTGACTGAAACTGAGGGAGTGACTTAGCATTTCTGATCTTCCGGTAAGTTCCAGAGCCAGGAAGCAGAGTGACTGAACCCTTGGTATCCCATAGTACAAATGGTGGCGTTTATCAATTCAGTTGGGGATGATTACTTGAGAGCGTAGAGGGGAGTGGCAATATGAAGCAGCCTGCAATGCGATGATACTGGGTTCCCAAAATAATTGTTTTAATGTTTGTGAAAATTATCAATGCAAAATAATTATTTTCCAGTTCTTAATTTATGGGGTATCATATCATAATTGATTCCACTGTAAATTCAAGGTCCTTTTTCAGTGCTCATTTTCAGGAAATTTCTTGATAATCTAGAAGGTAAATCAAGCCAAGCCTACCTTCTTTCTGTTTTACAGGTGAACATTTTTGGTCTTGACAATTACATAGAAAGACTTTATAATGTTTAGATTTTGTGAACTCATTGGAAAGACTAGTATAATTAATCAAGCTTTGGTATAATGTGCAGTCAAATTGTTTTCACAGTTTATTTTCAAAGATGTGCTAAGAAAAAGATCAATCTAGACGAGTAAGCTGAAACATTGTGTAAATATTTCAACTATTATTCATCAAAATTTATAGAAAAGCAAATCAGTAAATACTAGCATCCATACTTGCCGACAGGCATTTCATAGAATGACATTATTAGTAATCTATGAAATTCATCCACTACCTTACTGTTTAATGCAGCCTGAAGAAGGTACAGGCCGGTGTCTCCCTGAGCCAGACCAAAGCGTGGATAAATGCAGAGGGTTGCAACAGGAAGAGCATCCAGCATAAAACATGTGCCAAAACCAAAGAATCTAAGAATCTCATAACGATCGGTCAAAGCCCGGGTTAACAACGACCACCATTGGTGCCGATAACCTACAAGTTACCAGTGGCAATAGGGCTACTGTGGGTCGGAGAAGGAGAGGAGGAAGGCGTGTTTAGAACCTAAGAGAGAAGAGAAAAGGCAAGAGCCTCGGACTGAGAGTAGGGACTTTGAATATTGGGCCAATGACGGGAAAAGGTAAAGAGTTGGTTGAGATGATGCAGAGAAGGAAGGTGGATATACTGTGTGTCCAGGAGACCAGGTGGAAAGGTAGTAAGGCTAGAAGCTTGGGGGCAGGTTAAGTTGTACTATCATGGAACTGGCAGGAAGAGAAATGCAGTAGGAAGTGTCTTGAAGGAGGAGTTTGTTAGGAATGTTCTGGAGGTGAAAATAATGTCAGATAGACTTATGAGCCTGAAACTAGAAATGGAAGGTGTGATGCTCAATGTTGTAAGTGGCTATGTCCCAGAGGTGGAATGTGAGTGAGAGGAGAAGGAGAAGTTCTAGAATGGGTAAGGTGAAGAGATGCAGAATATCCCCAGAAATGAGAGAGTGGTAATTGGTGCACACTTCAATGGAAATGTTGGTACAGGCAATAGGTGAGGGAGAAGTAATGGGCAGGTTTGGTATCCAGGATAGGAACGCAGAGGAACAGATAGTGGTAGACTTTGCAAAAAGGATGGAAACAGCTGCAGTGAATACTTTTTCCAGAAAAGACAGGAACATAGGGTAACTTATAAGAGCGGAGGTTAGGAGCACACAGGTAGACTACATCTTATATGGACGAGGTCATCTGAAAGAGATCAGTGACTGCAAAGTAGTGGTAGGTGAGAGTGTAGCCAGACAGCATAGGATGGTGGTTTGTAGGATTAATCTGGTGACAAAGAAGAACATGAGGACAAAGGCGGAGCAGAGGACCAAGTGGGGGAAGCTGAAAAGGGAAGAGTGTTGTATGGTTTTCAGGGAGGAGTTGAGAAAGGCTATGGCTGGTCAGGGAGGGCTTCCTAATGACTGGACAACTGCAGCTAATGTGATCAGGGAGACAGGTAGGAGAGTACTTGGTGTAATGTTTGGAAGGAAAGTAGATAAGGAGATAAGGAGACTTGGTGGTGGAATGAGGAAGCACAGGAGTATATACAGAGAAAGCGGTTAGCAAAGAAGAAGTGAAAACCTGAGGGGATTGAAGAGAACAGAAAGGAGTGCAGGGAGATACAGCGTAAGGTAAAGAGAGAGATAGCAAAGGCAAAACAAAGGGCGTACGGTGACTTGTATGCTCAGTTGGACAGTAAGGAGGGAGGAGATGACTTATACAGGTTGGCATAACAGAGATAGATTTGGAAAGGATGTACAGCAGGTCCAGATGATTAAGGATAGAGAGGGAAATGTATTGATCGATGCTCGAAGAGTGATGGGAAGATGGAAAGAGTACTTCGAAGAGCTGATGAATGAGGAAAATCAAAGAGAAGGAAGGGTAGAAGAGGTGACTTGTAGACCACAAAGTAGAAGAGATTAGTAAAAGTGAAGTGAGGAAGGCATTAAAGAGGCTGAAGAGTGGAAAAGCAGTTGGTCCTGATGATACCTGTGGAGGTATGGAAGTGTCTAGGAGAGGCAGCGGTAGAGTTTCTGGCTATATTATTAAACAGGATCTTAGAGAGTGAGGAATGGAGAAGTGTGATGGTGCCCATTTTCAAGAATAAGGGGGATGTGGAGAATTGCGGTAACTATAGAGGGATAAAGTTGATGAGACAGGAGGTCTAGAGGAAGACTGAAGGGAAGATTTATGGACGTAGTGAGAGAGGATATGAAGTTAGTTGGTGTGAGAGAGGAGAATACAGAGAATAGCGTTAGATGGAGAAGGTTCATTTGCTGTGGCGACACCTGAAGGGAAAAGCCGAAAGGAAAAGAAGAAGAAAAATTCACTACCTTACTCTTTAAGATTCTCCCTGTCTGCGTTCTTTCCATCACCATAGATTTTATGTTTCAGTTCTTCTGACCAGTGTTTATAATTATCATTGCAAACTGTCTTTTGCTGCTCTACCACAATCTACTTCTTTCAGCGTCCTCTACTTCCTGCTCAATGTGTCTCCGCCCCCAGTTTTTCCTTCAGCCAAGACACACGATTCATCATTTAACATAAAACATTTGTTGTTTTCATTTCTTTATCAACTCGGTCGGCTATAGTCATTGGCAAATGAAAACTTAACACAAAGTCATGTACCTGAGGTGTCGTCTGAATTTTCTGAGCAATTGAACGACGAGGTGTCGCTGGTTTGGGAACGTCTGTGAGGGTTGAGAATTTGCACGCAGGTGATCCCTGCAGCATCTTCCTCTCTACTTTGCTGGTATACCCTTGCAGAGTTTGGGGTTTAGGGGGTCGCTGGAGAACACAGCATAAGATAGATATGATTGCTTTTAGATAATCAAAAAGTTATTAACTATAGTACGGTGTTTTGCTCTATAGTCTCTGGTCGGACAGGGACCATGTTTTCCCAGGCTCACAGGCCCTGATGGGAAATACTGTCTTTGAGAAATGGACAAAAATTGAATGAAATACTTTTACCTTTGGAACATGAGGTCTTGCAATAGGGAGACACATTGGAGAAAGCTTGACATCTTCATAGGGGTTTTCTCTGCTACCTTCACCTGAGGGAGGGGACAACTTGTGTAGTTTTCCAAGTATGAAAGCATGAAAGAAGATGAGCAAGTTGTCTGCCTTCGATAGAAAACCAAGAAAAGGAACTGGGCAGCCACTGTTTCACAGTTAACAGTCTAGTTTAATTTGTGTGACAATTACGTAACTGGCAAAATATGCTTTGATATTTCAGGCAAACATTAGCAAACAAAGCATGGCATAATACCACCAGTAGGGTAGGGTTGTAATAGCATTTTGGTGAGTCAAATTGGATATCAAATCCACTTATCCGATCCGAATCCTCTTGAATCCCATACATTATTGAATCTCGAAATAACTAAGTCACACATATTCATTTATCTAGACTTTTTTTTTGAAAATTTGCTCCTGCAGTCCCACATTTTCTGTTTTGTGAACAATTCTTTGCAAGAAAAGAAAAAGATGTAAAGCGAATCCAGAAGGTCTTACAGGTAAATATTATACTTGTACAGTAGATATCACATGAGGGGCAGGGCTCTTTATCAATTTAACAGCGACAGAATTAGAACACGCGAGCCCTTGTTATCTTGCGCACAGCAAGTTTGAAAAGTGACTTTGACAGTTCTTTGTCAACCGGGTCAGGGACAATTGTTGCCTAATCTTGTTGTGGCAACTGGATTTAGTTTTTCTGCTTGAGGCTTCTGCAGGTCATATCAGAAGTGAAGAGGCCTCTCTGATGAGAGGTGAAACCTCTTCAAGATGAAATACTGAGATCAGTTTCTACAACAAGATTTAACAAAGGTTTAAAAAGTATGTTAAACTTTCCTAAGCTTTCTACTTCTTCATATTGAAGAATTCAATTTCTTAATTTGATTTAGGTTTTGCTTTTCAATCAGACCAGAGGAGCTAAACATGAACAACAAATGTGATAAGAAATAAGAAAAGCTGAGTACTGCACCTTATATAAATGTATGTGTGTTTGCTTGTATTATGTATATATCTGCACAAGTATATAACTTATTTGTGAATTGTGATATTCTGTCCCAGAGTCTGCTGCATACACAGTTATTACTTTAATCATGTGAATTTTATAGAATTATTTATTACTAGTGTTTCCAAGCAATAATTATTAGAAGTCATCATAACAGGTGAAATCCTGCGATCTTGAAAAATTACCATTCCCTCTCTTTCGAGTTCTCATTTTGCCCTTAGCTATCAAGACCTCAACTGGATTTGTATCTCAGAATAAGTAGGTCCTGAAGTGGTCTGCCTAGAAAAAACATTGGCTGAGTTCAAAGGCACATAAAAGAGCCTCGTTCATTACACTGTTGTTAAAGCATCAAAATAATCTCTAATCATACCCTCCAGAGCCTTGTGTTATTGGTTTATTAAATTAAAATTTACTAATATTTTGTGTGATCTTGGTTAGTAAAAATTGCAAGAAGAAACATCTAATTACTTCCAATGATAGTAAGCAGATAACAGCATTTACAGGTAGATTTAACAATTATTAAAGTTCAACCTTCATTTTAAAAGGATTGACTTTGATTTTTTTAATTTCCTCCCTCTCACTTGAACCCACTTTCTTCTCATCCTCTATTAAACATACCAATCCAACATCTTGTTTAGGTCATAATCTGTCTCTGGCATTTCGATTTTTCCCTCTACTTCTACCCCTCCCCCCCAAAACACAATTTGTATTTCTTATTGCAATCCCCATAACACAGTATACTGGAGGGCCTGTCTAATGTAACCATTTGAATGTGAACATTCCACCATGTATAATTTTGTACCCATAATGTTTTAATCTGGTAAAATTTTAGATTGGTTAATTTTTTACAAGATTATTTTACACCCAGGCATATAGAGGGCTAGTTTGATTATTCAGAGTTTTAAAAGGACGTTCACAGTCAAGTCTTTTCAGTTAATGGAATGCAGTTGGCTAAACTTACAGATGATGTCCTCATAAATATTATCATCTGAGTAGGCATGGTGGAGCCCTGAGTTTCTGGCCTCTACACCGGGAGGTCCATGTTTGATCGTCAGGTGAGCAGCGTCCTCGTACTCAAAGGACTTCCTGTCGCAGAGGAAAGTGAAGACAGTGAGTATGGCTGCTGTCGTGAACAAGCTAGCATGCTATTTCTGCTTTCTCATAAGGCCTTGGTAGTTTACAGATCTTTATTGAATAGCATTCATTAAACTTTGAATAACTTGAGTCTTTAACATATGGGAGGTTTCCCCTCTTTTAACTGATTATAACCATATTATATGGTTATATGGTTATATTATAACCACGTTATAACCTTAAATATTTCAGAGATAATTTCTCTGTGTTTTTGTTCAGTTTCCGACATTTTTCAGGTAAATTCTGACACATTGAAGAAAGCAAAAATTCTCTTGATCTTGCTATAGTTGCTATAAATAGCCTTTTACAGTTTCGAATTTGTTCAACAAAATTGACATCAAAAATGGTCGGACACAGAGATTGTGTGATAAAATGTCAGGATAAGAATATCTAAGTGCTTAACAGAGGCAGTTGCAGTGTCTTGTGTCTCATTTGAAACATTTTTTTCATCCATCTATTATGAGAAGTAGGAAAAATGATATATTAAGTTTTATAAAAGAGGAACTGTAACACAGAAAAAAAAAGGAAAAAATGTGTTGTTGAGACATGGGAACCAACAGGAGATTTAGGCAGGAAACTGTCAGGAACAGCCTCAACTGTTACACTTTTGACAGACCCCCACCATTTATAGTGAGATGATCAAGTGGTGTTTCAGGTTTCTACACCTCCAAACAAATTGTGGATAACATATAATCATACAATCACAACATATGGGTGTGACTGTTTCAAAAGCTCTGTAATGTTTAAGGCCAAATTAACTAACAAGTCCTAACTTGAAATTTAACAGGTTACAGAGTTATGTTGTGCACAATGCTAAGCCTGTAGAGCATGAGACCATGTTTATGGCTGGAGATGATGACCCCTGGACCTGAGGCTGTTGAGGATCCAGGCCAAGCTCAGAAAATAGAGAATATTCCTGCCAAATATAAAGTGACATCACACTTGGACATCAGCCACCAATTAGCCTCTGCCAGAAAAATCCCCCAAACTGCTCTTAAAATGCATACCTCTGTTGATCTTGACAAATACTAGGAGTTTCAGTCAGAACTTTTTCACCGTTTTTACAAAAGATGACACTCTATATTGGAAAGGGGGATGATTCTATTCAAAAACTAAACCAATTTAAATCTAAACTTCTTTCATTTTTGTCATGCTGCTTTTTATTTGCTTGAAACTTTAGGTAAACTTTGTCTGACTATAGAACATCTTGTACAACCTATCTGAGCTTTTTGAAAACTCAGCTGGAGACGTTATCATCTCAAATTTGTTAAACAAGTATTACACACAGCCAATGGAATTGCCTTCAGAAGTACCATTTACTGTGACAATATTTTGACTTGACAGCACTTGTCATGAAAAATGGTAAAACAGTTAATCTGGAGATTGGCTACATGCTTCTTACATTATGTTCCTAGAATTCATAAGAAGATTTGCTTTCGAGTTGCAACTTTGCTCTTTCAAGAACTTTGATTCAATTTTTACCATGTAACCAGCCTTAACTCTACATTGCCATATGAAATAATGGTAAAGACACACATGGACACACAAACTACGGACGCAAACATCATGCCGAATTTGCATCAACTCACCTGTTCTTTTTATTCCTTGAGAGACTGCCAGTCTTTGCAACAGGGCATGGAGGAGGTGGGAAGCTGGGTGGGTGGGCTACCCTCCTACTCCGTATTTTGGAGGGGTTATTCGCTCCCCTATACTGGAATGTCCGCCTCGGTTTGGGAGGTGGCTGAGCTTCGCTTGAAGACCCTTTGCCATTCTCCCAAAGTAGTCGATCCCCCTCCAGCTTACGCCAGAAGCCTCGGGATGTGTAAAAGTTGCCAACAGGCATGTTGTCTTCTTGATCATCAGTTGACAGAGGTAGGAGTTTAGAGACGACTTCAACATCCAAGATGCAAGCCACTTTTTGGTTGCCTGTAGAATCAGAGTAAGCCACCATTTTTGGAGATGCAAGTATTTGTCCTGCAGATGGTTTTGCTCCTGTGTTCAGGATTGACACTTGATTAGAACATTTCTGAAAGGGCTCAGATGTCCTTATCACTCCATCATGTCCAGGTTGTGCTTGAATTTCCCGAAAATCTAGGGCCAAATTCTGGGCTTTTGTGAGGCTGACTTTGGCGTGAACCCCCTCATGCGAGTCGTCATGATAACATCCATTACTCAGGACATCCCCAGATATAGTTCGAGTTACATTCAGAGGGTTTGCTCTCACCCCACAGTCTTGGCTGCGACCTTCCCACTGGGAGATCATCTTCCTGATGTTAATTCCCTGCTCATGAGAAGGGGGTCTGCCTGACTGGCGGCACTGCCATGCCGTGGGGGCCCCTTTCTGTAGGCGGTCAACCTCACCACCCCCTCGCCTGGCCCCCTCCAGACTGACAGCCAGCATATTGAGAGGGGGGAAATATCAGCTCACCCAAAGGTCTCCATTGTAAATGTATCAAGGATTTCCACATAAAGTAGGACAATAAAAAAACATGTAATTTGTAATCACATAATCCAGAATTTGGTCAAAAAAATCCACAAGCTTCCTTTCTGTCTTCCTTTGCTGTCTTGTGCTAGGAGAAGGCCATTTCCACCGCGTCTCTAATTTGAAAAGAAGACAAGAAACAAAAATGACTGCATTCATTTGGTAGATGAAGACAAGTCCAAACAGCACACTGAAGGGTCAAAATGACACGGATGATACATAGGAGGGCCCATCAGAAGCTATGAAGTGAGAAGAGACCCAACAAAAGTTCAGGAAGGCTTCTGTCAAGGCCACTTTCCAAAAATAAGTCCAGTGAAAACAAGATAGGACAGTGACAAGAGGAAAAATGTTAGCAAAGCTTTCTAGCTCTGTGTCAATGACTTGAGCCCAACTCTCCTCCGGCTTCAGGGGAATTTTGTGTTCTTTGTAACAGTCGCCCAAAACCACAGAACTGGCCAAATATGAAATGCCAGTCATACAACAAAGCAGTAAGTTAATTCTGAAACCTTTTGAAGACAAAAAAAAAAAATCAAAATATACATATTCACCCAGAAACAGTTGAGCGGTATAAAACATTTTGAAAACAACTACACAATGCAGTGGAAAAGCCTCTGAAAGTTGGGCTGTTTATCAGGAGCTAGATTAAATCCTAAAGAACAACAGACGGATGAACCGAGGCAAAGAGATCATTGCAGGTAAATCTTTCAGGTATTAATAAAATGGCTATTATTTGAGATGCAATTCAGTTAGGTCATCAAGCTGAAGTTAGCCTATGACCATGTTGGTCTTTGGAAAGATTTTAGTTGACATATTTTATGAATGTTAACATTTTGACCTTCTGTTTTGGCTATACAACTTAACACATATAAAAAATGACTAAGTAGTTTGAAGAAGGCTAAACTTTTCCCACATAGTAAATGGCTCTTCTGTTACTCCAGGGATCAGACTTGTGTCTGCAGGTGCAGCACTGCACTGCAGTCTACTTTCACTTGCGGCTGTCCATCTATGTCCCATAAATATGATAAATGGCTCACTGATGACTGTGGAGATGTATTCGTGACTGACAGATTTAGAGAATGTGTTTTTTTTTTCTTTAGGAATTTATAACTCTTCGCCCCCAAAAAGGTTTGGAGAAATTTGGTTATAAGTGGACAGTGACTATATCAAATATTGAATTGAAAATTTTTCATATCAGCTAAGATTTACGTAGATACTGATCGGCTTTAAATACGTAGTCATATGTAGGTTAGGTTTTGGATCGGCTTTTTGCTGGAATTATAGAATATATGTTCAATGATAAAAACAATGGTTTAATTAGCTCTCATCAAATACTCACTAAACTCAAAGACTTGTTGGAAATCTCTGCAGCTGCGCTCAGAGTTACTCAGCATGCGCACTTGCAGTGCAGCTCCTGGTCTGCTGGAACCAATCCATTTGGACACGTTGCACATTAGGACGAGGCTGAGGGGAATCTGGAGAAGGGGAGACATTGTAAAATTCCACAGCGCTGCTCATGATCATAATAATTATATGAGCTGCATTCCAGCAGAGCTGGGAGGGGGGGTGGGAGGTCGGGGAATAAATTTAACTAGAGACAGTCGGTCACTCAGGACTGCAAGTGATGCCTTTGTATGGTTTGACCCCAATCAAATGTGTGGCAGTGGAATGTAGCTCGATCACTGCCAGACCCTGCAATGACAATGTCTCCCAATCTGACCCACTTGTATTATTTGTGTGTGTGTGTGGGTGTGTGTGTGTGCTGGTGAGTGCAGTGCGCACTGTGTTGTACAGGAAGGCTTGAGTTGTGTTTCCTGAGCGGCAGGAAGAAGGATCAGCACACTGTCCATAATTATGGTGCAGAAACCTCTATTTTGAGCAATGTCAGATTGTTAGATCAGCTTTATTTAAAGCCTGTCAAGCTGATCAAACAGCATCTATGCAATAGAATATGACAAGGTATTGAGGGAGGGAAAAAAATTATTTTCAAGGTCATGCATCACATATCTGTTTCGGGGACTGAAACATCTGATACACAACAGCAAATTCATTAAGTTTGTAGCAAACATGCACAGCAATAACATCTAAAAGTTTGACTTTTATGTTGTAAGTACGACAATACGAATTTAATTTTCAGGGATATTTATTAGTTATTTTCAAGTAATATATTGGTGACTTGCCATAAATGTCTCCTTGTAATTTTAAAGGAATAATCATACTCATATCCGTGAATTGCTGAGTCGAGACAAATATTCTTGCTGTTTTTTGCATGATTTGTAGCTGAATAGTAAATAAGTTCCGACTAATTCCTCTATGACTTGAATTGTAGATAACTTTAAAGTTATTTCATTGGGATTTCCCAAAAATTGATTTTTGGGGTTATGGGTTTTATAGGTTTATTCTTTTAAAAATGTGCCTAGTACACATTGATATTTTCCACTGGTAAGAATCAGTCATCCTAATAAAATAGTTCTAATTTATTAAATAGAGGATCAATTGTATATCAGACAGTAAAATGATGTTACGGTTATGAGCTATTTCCAACGGCTTTGTTTGTTTGTTTACTCATCGATGTTCCCTGCTTTCAGTGCCATGTAGTTCGAATTAAATATTATTGCCCATTAAGCAAACAATGAGAGGTTATACAAAGTGACAACTTGACTGATATGGACTTAAGCGATGAAAGTTACCCCAGTTCCTTATTAGTGAAACTCTGTTACTCACCTGTGAGCAAACCAGACTGGAGAGCCAAGCAGCTGAAGTACCCCATCATCACACTACAATCACATTAAACCTAATTGCACCTTTAGAACCACCACAGAGAGCCACCACCCTCACAACAGGTATGGCAAGGCAAGACATGACAAGGGAAGTTGAAATATTGTACAGAGGCCTTTTTTTTATCAGCAGGGAGTTAAAGCAATATGAAAGGAAAAAAACAGGTTTGCTTAATGCCGGTGTAAATGGACACACCAAAATAAAGAATAACAATTTGGCTGATCCATCACTGGCAGCAACTTGAAAAGCCTGACTGAACAACTGATGGCATTGAGTGTCTGTGAAACATGGTTTTAATGCAGCTTCTATTACTTGCTGCCATGGTAGCTGAGTAGCTCTGCATTGTAAATGCCTCATAAATTTAAACTTGGACTCTGATGGCTTTTTGCTATTACCCTCAATGTTAAAAATGTGGGTACATTTGTATTTTAAGAAAAAAATCAGTGCGTTCGCATAGCTTCTTTTGCTCATTTGACCATTCTCTCTGGGGTTATTACTGCAATACTCATTATGTTTGTGTTTTAGAAATTGAGTCTCACAACAAACTAATGTGGAAATTTTTTCTTTCAGCTGAAGATAGTTTTATATTTGCCTTATGCTTTCATGGCCATAGGCAATGATAGTGCTGCCTGGAAAATGAATCAATGACTAAACTTAAATGGGGAGAGAGTCCACATTCAGCCTCAGCAAAGTGCCAGATTAATATTGTGAGGACAAAATCAAGCAATTACCCCGTTCAAAACTACAGCAATGTCAAAATATATGTCAAGATCAGCAACGACATGACTGAAACTTCGTTACCAGTCAAACGTCCAGCGACTTCGTCTCTAATTCACCAACGCATAGAACAACACCAAACAGATACACTTACCACGTTATTTAAGGTTCTTTAATTTTTTATAGTGTTGATGCTATTAAACAATGATACTACTGAAAGTTCCCCCTGTAAGGTCATTCGGTGTTTTCAGCATTTCCAGTGTTAATGTAAACATGTAGAAGATTACAGAGTCGTGTATAATAATGCCAAGGTCTTGTTATTTTTCTCGACTGTTCATAGCAACTTTCCCCAGTGCGTGTGCGGTTGGGCTTTTCCAGTTTGGGCTCTGAGAGGCAGAAAGCCACAAGTATTGCAAGGATTTAAGATGAATAACACATTTACCACAACATGTTAAATGGACTCCCGAATGCCACAAAGCTCAACTAGTAAAATGTATACTCAAGTAATGCCATGACTTACCTTTTTAAAGTGCTGTGAAGCTCATCGCCGTTTATTTTTTCACTTATATTTAACTGAAACATCTTGATAAAATCAAAAACGCATCTGCTCTCACCGGCCACAATGAGAGGCTTGAATAACGTTACACTCCGGCAGACGTCGGATTCTTTGGAAACTTACATTTCACTTGTTGGGGGAGAATCGTGTAAAGCCCCGTTACTTAACTGATAGGTAGTTATAAGATACTAAATGTATCCACAAAAGCAACAAAGAAATTGGGTTAACACAAGTGAAAAATAAACCTGAACAACACCCGCCCTCCTCCTGCTCACAACTGACTGTCAAGTAGGTTGAAAGGGAGGAACTTCCTATCTCAACTTTCAAAATAAAATCAATTTGCTCTATTAATTGCTATATTGATTTGGGATTAAGCATGTTTATTCAAAACATACTTATTTGAAGTTGCGAGGGGATGTTTAGTTTGTAAAGGGTATTAACATGAAATTAATACATGTACATGCAAAAAAAAGCACAGTGATTGTGGTGGTCACAATGAATTAAATACTGTTGTAAAAGAGTTAATTACATAAATAATAGTTGATCTCATGGTAAATTAACAGTGTCAACTGCATAATGTTTACAGGGAGTCTCTTAAGTAAAATGCAAATATTAATTTAATCTTGGTTGTGTCAGCTGCAAGGAAGAATCCTCCACATATCTTCCTATTTGTATGTCACTTTTATGTTTTTGTAAGTCAATTCTGTGTATGGACAGAAGAAAAGACGTTTAAATGCATCCTTTTTTTACACGTATACTTCCGGTTACGCAGTGTGTATATCTGGCGTACTTGATGCAGTTGTGGCTGTGAGAAGTTAGGTTGAACTCTCCTGATCCGAGAGGGAAGACGTCATCATGTCAACTCCCGCATCTGTCAACAGCGATTGGCGTTATCTTCAAATGTCCTGGAGAATATGGTGCTCGCTTTGAGCAGCAACGCAGACTTGATTTTTTGCAATAGTTTGTACAGCAGTCTGTAAAGATTCTCAGTCATCCTGCTCAAGGTTTTCTGTTACAATAAGTGTCATCTTGCCGACGGGACTTGGAGTATTTCTTGTAGAAGGTTCAGCTCAAATCCCAGAGGTTCCTTCTGTTCTGACAGACTTTGGGAGTTGCAGATTGAGGAGGGGAATGTGATGTTTTTGGTGAAGAAGCTCGTGAATTCCATTATTAGAAGAGAATTAGATAACCGTCGCTTTATCCTGATGTATTTGTGACCGTCATTTGCAATCTTTATTGACAATGGCAACTTTGATATTGTAAAATCATCTTGTTCGTGTGAGTCATGAAAGAATACATTATGATCCATTTTAAGTGTATACGTCGAGTTGCATTCATACATAATATTTCGCATATCATTACCGGAGCATCGGCATTAAATATGTGTGGGGGGGCATGCAAAACTGAGCTTTACACTGTATTTAAAGCATAAGCTTTTGCTGCCTTCTAGTGGACAGCAATGAAACGCTATCAGCCCTTTTCACTACTGTGATGAATGCAGAAGTCCTAACAAGTTTTTTTTAAAGACAAATATCGGCCCGTTAATATATGTATATTTTATTTAAGATATTCATACGCTGTCTACGAAATCATGTTTGAGAGGGTTGCTTCACATGTGAGAGCTGATTTATTTTGGACTTCTCTGTTTCAAAATTTTTGGCTGCCCTACAGTTATTTCCAAACACAGTGATACTTACGCCTCCCCCTTTTATTCCCTTTTGCTCTGTAGTGATCTTTATATCCACAATAAAATTGAAAATTTGAACCAATTTGCTGGACAAAAAAATTGAAAATGTTATATCTGTCACCATTGCTGGCTATAGTGCTGAGGTTTTAAGTGGGGGGGGGGGGAGCAGGCTTCCAGGAAGGTCTGGGCGGAGACTGGATTGCTTCCACTTCACACTTGCAACCTGTCTGCTCGAATCACTCCAACTACAAATGAACCTGCTGGAGCACCAGTCTTCGCCAGATTGTCTGCCTGTTTAAGTGCTTTCGCTCTCCTGGATCCCGCGTCTCGCCCTTCCACGCAAGTTCTCGTTCCAGAATACTATGCCTCGCCCTGTCATCGACTCTCCTGGATCTCTTCTGCTTCTGGGTTCACCTTTTATTCTAGCTGACTCAGCCGTGACAGTATCCGTACTATAAGGGAAATCCGTACTATAAGGGGACTATAAGGGACCTCAAGGGACATTTTATGGAGAATCACATATGCTCTGGATTAGTTTAGTCTGGTGTCAGGACACATAAGTTACAGTTCTGTTACTTACTGTATAAGCATAGAATAAGTATGCATTGGCCTCCCCTCGGACACATAGAAATGCATGTAATGGAGATCTGCAATTTACATTTTCTCACCCTAATTCTGCTATGACGTTAAATGAGCTGCTGTGAAAAGAACCCTGCAACCTTTTGAAAAAGAATTTCAGATTCTCAACCTGGAGGACTGCTACCTCTTCTACTTTAGGAAATACGTTTGGGGTGTGTAGACAAAGTTAGGCATTCCTTTTTTTTTGTTAACTTAAAAAACACAAAGCACACTAACTGATTAAAATCTATACTTTTCCTGCACACAGGGTCAGGCGGGGGCTGGAGCCAGTCACAGCTGAAATAGGGCAAGAGGCGTGGGTTTGACCTGGCCTTGTCAGTAATCAGTAAATGGGCCCTTTTTTAGAGACATGCAACCACTGTCATCGATAGAAAATAAATAAAGTGGGTGATCAGCCTTTGCAGTTTTGCTTGTCTGACTGTTTTTAAGACAATGTATTCAGCCTGCTGTAGCACCTCTCAGCTTTCACTCAGTCAAGATGTTGTTCCTCCTTGAGTGTTGATGGTTGCTCTTTGTGGGAGCAAGGTCCTTTGAAGAAAAATAAAGGGAAAGGCATAGCCTACAGCTATTGCTGAATTTGTCTGATTAGAGACACAGTACAAATGTTGACTTGGAACCTTTAAAATCAGTTATTTCTTTTCATTTCCTTATTTTCCAACATATTAAATATGTAAAACATGCTTATGAATATAATATTCACCTTATGAACAATAAGGAAGACAGAATATATGTGTGTGAATGAGAGGAGCCCAGGTGGAACGCTGAGGCTACAGGGAATAGAGATCGAGAAGTTGGAGGATTTCAAGTAATAAGGGTCAGCAATGGAAAGTGTGGAAAAGAGGAAAAGAAACAGGTACAAGCAGGTCGAAATGCGTGGAGAAAAGTTTCAGGGGTACTATGTGATGGAAGAATGTCAGCCAGAATGAAAGGAAAGGTGTACAAGACAGTGGTGAGACCAGTGATGCTGTATGGTTTGGAGACAGTGGCATTGAAGAAAAGACAGGAAGCAGAGCTGGAGGTAGCAGAGATGAAGATGTTGAGGTTCTCTTTGGGAGTTACGAGGATGGAAAGGATCAGGAATGAGTTCATCAGAGGAATGGCAGATGTTAGATGTTTTGGAGAGAAGGTCAGAGAAGCCAGACTGAGATGGTTCAGTCATGTACAGAGGAGGGATGGAGAATACATTGGTAGACGGATGTTGGAATTGGAGATGCCAGGCAGGAGGTCTACAGAAAGACCAAAGACAAGATTTATAGACATAGTGAGAGAGGATATGAAGGTAGTTGGCGTGAGAGATGAGGATACAGAGAATAGGGTTAGATGGAGAAGTTTGATTCACTGTGGCGACCCCTGAAGGGAGAAGCCGAAAGGAAAAGAAGAAGAAGAAGAAGAAGAAGGACAACAAACATTACAATTAGTAGGTCAATGGTAACACCTTAATAATTTGATACAGCCATTTCAAAGATGGACAAAACATGGTGCACTAGGTCTATTCAGAGGGTAAACCTTTTTTTTATGTATAGCAATGCATCTGTAGAAATGTACGACAACCATTTTGAATCTTGAACTTTTTGATCAATTACAAACAGAGTAATATTTTTTGGCTTAAAACAGGAGTAATTGTTTCTCCTTTTTAAATTAAAATACAATGTAATAAGTAGTGAAGGAATATGTTAACTTAGAAGGGTTCTTATAGCATAATAGTAATAAGTGATTTAGAATAACCCTTAAGGAAGAGACACTTTGTCTTTGTGTTTATCATTTCCTGTGAGGCCGATAGAGCAGGTGCATACGTCAGAGAACGTGCGCACAGCAGAAGAACGAGCAATCACAAGAACAAGATATATATGTTCATCTCAAAATACTGTATGTGTACAAGTGTAAATCCAAAGATGGCCTTCCACAGAAGGGAACAGGTGGTACTCAGCAAAGGCCTGTGAGCCTGATGAAGAGGGAGGGTAAGCAAAAGAGTGGTTGCCCACGAAAGAGAAGAAGAAGACAGGTCATGGCAGACTTCCCTCGCCCCGGTAGCATGGTCCACCTCTTCTGGGGGGACCCCTAGGTGCCTGGAGACATAGTCTCTCCAGCGTGTACTGGGTCTTCCCCGTGGCATCCTCCCAGATGGACATGCCCGGAATACCTCCCCCGGGAGGCATCCAGCAGGCATCCTTACCAGATGCCTGAGCCACCTCATCTGGCTCCACTCTATGCGGAGGAGCAGCGACTGTACTCCGAGTTCCTCCCGGATGGCTGAACTGCTGACCTTATTTCTAAGGGAGAGTCCGGCCACCCTGTGGAAAAAACTTGTTTCGGCCACTTGTATCCGCGGTGTCGTTCTTTGGTCACTACCAACAGCTCGTGACCATAGGTGAGGGTAGGAATGTAGATTGACTGGCAAATTGAGAGCTTTGCCTTCTGTCTCAGCTCCCTCTTTACCACGACAGACAGAGTCCGCATCATTGCAGACACTGCACTGATCCGCCTGTCGATTTCCCGCTACATCCTTTTTCTCACTCGTGAACAGGACCCTGAGATACTTAAACTCCTCCACTAGGGGCAGGACCTCTTCCCTGACATTCCGCCTGTTTCCGGTCGAGCACCATGGTCTCAGATTTGAACTAGAAATTCTGTCCATAAAATTGAGGAACAGAATCGGTGACAAGGAGCAGCCCTGGCAGAGTCCAACTCTCACCGGAAACGGGTCCGACTTATGACGGGTAATGCGGACCAAGCTCCGACACCAGGTATACAGGTTGGTACTCCACATTCCTGGAGCACCCCCCACAGGATTGCCCGTGGGACACGGTCGAATGTCTTCTCCAAATCAACAAAACACATTTAGATTGGTTGGGCAAACTCCCATGCCCCCTGGAGAACCCTGCTGAGGGTATAGAGCTGATCCACTGTTCGACGGCCAGGACAAAAACCACACTGCTCCTCCTGAATCCAAGGTTGAACGACCTGGCGGACCCTCCTCTCCTCTCCCTGAATAGACCTTACCAGGGAGGCTGAGGAGTGTAGTTGGAGTAGACCCTCCAATCCCCTTTTTTAAAAAGGGGGACCACCAACCCTCGAAAGCTTTATCATATGTGTAATAATGATCAGGGCTCTTCTGCGGCATCACCCACCTGTGTGTGGATGGCAGAGAACCCACAGCTGTGTGATTCCTGAATCCTTGCTGACAGAATTGAATTCTATTGATTAGACCGCACTTGGAAAAGTCGTCCTTCCCTCTTTCACCTGCTCATTGAACTCATCTGTGACTTGTTGCAGGCTGATTGAGTACAAACTTAACAATTTTGGGGGCTCATGCGGGATCGAAGGGAGATTGTCGATTCTATCAACTGACTGAATACAACTGATGGTTCTGGTCGACCAACAAATATGGTAAGCAGAGCCTTTTCTACAGAAATCTGCACATTTGACCTGTGTCTAAATTTACGAACTAGAAGTGTCTTGAGTATTGAGTCCTAAATCCTATCAGATACGGAGACAAGGGTCCGGGACCCGAAGAGTGAATTAGGTCAGGGATCTATGGAGGTCTGGGACCTTGATGTCCTTGGTGTGGCAACTCCCCCGTCCTCTTACAAGGGAACGATAACACTGGGTTAGAGTCCCGGTGAGCTGGGTTTGAGGCCCAGGAGATTCAGGAACCCCGAATTCTACCTAAATTTAGATAGAAGACAGTTAATTGGCAATTTGGGCACTGTTTTGTATATCATTGTGTATTAAGTGTTGTTAATTCAGAGGAAAGTCTCCAAGGGACTCTCCTCTTTGATCAACGAACTTGGTGAAGTCGGCGCACTTCAACAGTAGCCAATTAAAACAAGTTCAAATCAGCAAAATAAATACATAAAAAAACAACAACTAAACTTTAAGAACTAAAAATAAATGAGGAACAAGCCTTTAATGAGCTGCGAGATACAACTCTGGTCCAATCAAAGCGCAGAAGGGGAGGAACTGTGCCCCGCCTTGTCTCAGTCACGTGACTCAAGCTTACGAAGATGGTGGAAGTTTCTGTTTCCTTGAAGTAAAACCCCGAAAAAACTAAATATCCTGTAGACCAAACGCTTGAAGTTCATCGCGGCCTTAGCCGTCTGACTTCGCAGACACCCTTCGGATTCGGGTAAGCGATAGGAGAAAAAATCACGACGTCTCACGGATTTTTAAAAATTCTTTATCGCCATCGGACTTTGGGATTTCCAGCCTTCCATGATGATGACACAAGCTAGCACGCTATCAGTTAGCCGGGCTGGATGGAGACAGGCTAGCAGCGCAAGTGGACAGCTGACATTCAACATGTCTTCAGGAACTCTTCAGACCTCACCGCCACAGTAAATGCACAGTACACTCGTGTTAGAGTGGATCTTATCCCATTAAGAACATTCGACTTAATAAGTTAGCAGTAGCTCTTTATAAAAAGCTAATGATTAAATGGTTTTGTGTTTATTAACGCTCTTTGAACCATGCCAATAAAGTAGTCGGAGTTGATAGAGCGTTAAAAAAAAACGTTCGCATTGGTGTTGTTGACGTATGGATATGCCAGCTTCAACAGCCTGAGTTGTTTACCTTGCTCTGTTAATCTGCGTTCCACATTCAAATGTAATAAATTGACATCCATAATGTTGATATATTGTTGGTGGAAACCAAAAGCCGCTACGCCACTGTTACAGCTCCGTGCCGCCTAGCAGTATCAGCTGAGATTACATTATAATTTCAGGCTCAGACTTGTCGGGCGAGTTGCACCCACTAGTTTCAAGAAATATTTGCTGTTAGTTGCTTACTTTACAGCTTGCTGCTGTCAAATTTAATAAGCCATCCCGTTGGTGTCATTGATTAGATGTACAATTGTCCCATCCTATGTAGTGTCACTTCCACCCAGTAAGCCAAAATTGTAGATCTGAGTGGCTTCTTAAATGAATAGGGCCGTAAGTAATATTTTCAATGACACCCATATGTTTATCCTTTAATGACATGTCCACAGGACCAGTATATTCGGGGCTTGCAATTGTGGTTGCTGCAGATAATTTCTGTTTACGAGTGTTTGTGAACAATAACCAGTGAGATTATAGACAAATATAAGCATGGCGAGAGTGAGAAAATCTGGCCTAGATATTAAGGCCACAGTTATCAGTCAACAACAACTATGTTGTTACTTTTGTGTCTTCATGTCTGCCACCTTTCACCCCCAACACTGGCAATACAATGTTGTAGTTGTCTCTTGATTCAATAGGGAGTTTGTTTTCATGCCTGTTTACTCGGCCTCACCCTTAGTTTAGGCAAAATGTTATGACGATTAACAATGGCAGTACCTTTGGTTATATCTGTTTTTCTCAATTGTAATGGAGAAATTTTGAGATTCTTGCACATTATGATATTTGTTTTTAGTTGGAAAAAGACCATACACTGATGGACATTTTGTCCCTCAAGCTGTTAGCGTTAAATTTTCAATTACCATCCATAATAACTTTTCTCAACTGTCAGTTTGATGAACTGAAATAAAGTACAAGTCATATTTTGTCCAAGTGGGAATTCAATGCCTTGAACTTCCTGGAGAACTACTACAGATGTAATTTGGGATAATTCAAAATCATGTTGGCAACATTTTAGACATAGTTTCAGTGTGCGGTCCAAAATTAGGGATGTTGGTTTAAAATAATTAAATAAATAAATGCTGTTCATTGTTGATTACAATATTCAGTGTACACTTATTGTGAACACCTGGTCACCCAGCATGCAGGACAGCACTGTCAGCAGCTGAAATGAATTATTGACAGAGACCAAAGCAGTCGCCAACATGAAAGTTTATCCCAAAGCTCCTCACTTTCTCCTATTCCACCATCTGCATACTGGACGAGACAGACATAGCACCTTGCATAATTCATTGGTCCATCAATGTAACATACCAGATTCAAGGGATTATTTTGATATTTTCTTATCCTCTCTGATGGACAGTGATGCAGCAAGGTTGTCACTGAATCTGTTAGCTTTTCTGTATTTTAAGAACTGTCGAGCAAGAAATTTAATCTAACATGTATAAACACATCAGAAGGTGTTCGACTGTTCTGACAATATAATTTTGCCTTTTTGTACATAGACTTTGGTTTGTTCACAACACAGTTAAACATTTCGATAAGCCATCATCTGTTTTCTTAATCGCACGGTCTGCTCAAGATGTCTTGACCCTGACATCACAGTCTACATTTAACCAGATTAAGTGTCTATAATTATTCTTGTCAGAACCTTATACAACACCCCGATTTGATAATTTTTGCATACTGCTGGGTTTTGTTCTCAAGTTTTACTTTTGATCTACAAACTACCTATTGTACATACAGCACATACCTTTAAGTAACACCTAAGATATGAGACTTAGACTCTAATTAAAGAACACAGTTACTCTCAAAATCCTCTAATGATTAGTGATGCCCTGATAGACCAGCTACTGTTCTTTACAAGCATGGCTCAAAGTATGTGGCGGATGAAAAATATCGATGGGTGTATGCAGTCCTTGGGTTTGTAGACAGTATGGTGTTGAATCAAAGCATTCACACATTACACGTCTAACCTTTGCGTAATTTTAGTCTATTGTTATAATCCCTAAAGATGGTGCTCTTAAAGGTTACCTGCTCCTATGAGTTGGTTTTACTTACTCTATGGATTGAGTTCAAACTCCAGCGCTGCTATTATGGTTGCGTGGATTATAAAATATCAAAGTAGTGAAATTTCCCCTTGGGGTCCTGGTGGTAAAAGTCCCTGAAAAGATAGCCCTTTGCACTGTAAGTGTTGTATTTACTTCACTCTTCATTAAAAAGTAATTATTTGGATGTTGGACAAAGTAGGTATTTATACATAATTATTTCACACAGCTGGTCATGGAATACTGTAGGCCAAGCAAACTGTGTTGCAAACTCACTCTTTGTTGTTTATCTTGTACAATAAATATGATGATTTTGATTTCTCTTAAGAACATGAAAGAAGTTGAATTTAAATTTGATGACTGTATATCTTATTATCTACATGATCACCTTCTAGTGACTGACTTACTTATATGAAGTGAGTGCATCTTTGCATCAAATTTAAGAAAATTATGGTTATTGCTTTAAGTAGAGATCAAACTGAAATTTAAACTCTTTGTCGAGCTTAAAGTAACCAGATCACTTTACTTATTTCCTGTTGTCAGTGCAATCAGCTTGAGCATTGCTATTTTTAGCTGTCAATAGCTTACAGTGTCGTACACTTGCGCTAAATATTTCTCTCTGTGCCACAAAGTTGCGGAAGAGGAAAGCCTCTTCGACATTGCACTAATGATTTGCTGTCTGTGCTGCAGGCCTTCATCCCAGCTCTATGTCATGGCCAATGAAGTCACCAAGTCTGGCAGCACCAATGGTTATCCTATGAAAGCACAGCTACAAATCATTGGTAAGTCATATTAATTTAGAGGCTCAATGACAAGTATTGGGATTGTTTCTTTCATAGGGTTAGATTGCAGACAAAATAATATCACTATATTTTTTATATTTAAAATTTTGAGTTCCAATCAATATTCATGTTAGTTGTACAAGTTATCATTTTGCTAAATCCTTTTCACAGACACTCTCAATTTGTCTTGCATCGAATAAATCCGATTTGCCTCTGTCCTTCACAGCAGTTCTTTTTTGCCAACTGAATGCCCTAACTCACTTCCTGCCAGGCTTTGGCAGGTTTAGTTCAGCTCATGCAAAGATGACAGAAGTGATGTAAACATCTGAATTTCGCTGTGGAAATTAAGATTCATCAGACCAAACAACATTTTTGTAATCACCTGTTGTCCAATTTTGTTGAGTCTGTGTGAACTGTAGCCTCAAAGTCCTGTTCCTTGCTGACAGGAGTAGTGCCAGGAGTGGTCTTCTGCTGCTTGTCGTCCAACAGCTTCAATGTTCCATGTGTTGTGTGGCCAGAGATGTTGCATACTTCTGTATATCTTAGTTGCAATTAGTGATTATTTAAGTTACTGTAGACTTTTTGTATTATCCGCTTATCTCTGGCATTAAGGCAATTTCGTTCAGAGAACTGTTCCTCACAGGATAGTTTCTCTTTTGCAGACCATTCTCTGTAAACCCTAGAGATGGTTGTATATGGGGATAATCCCAGTAGATAAGCAGTTTCTGTAATGATCAGACCAACCCCTCTGGCTCTAGCAATCATGTCACTTAAATCACCTTTCTCATGCTCAGTTTGAAATTGAGCTGGTCATCTTTACCATTTTAATATGCCTAAATACATTGAGCAGCTGCCATGTGATTAGTTGATTAGCTATTTACGTTGATCAACAGTTGATCAGGTGTATCGAAGAAAATGGCAAGGGAGTGTATTTACTCCAATTTAAAGATAAAATTTCATTACAGCATAATTAACATTGAGGAAATAAATATGTATGTAAAACTTTTCTTTTTTTATGAATGACTGATCTGAGTTTCACTTTTCCCATTTGATACTGTTGCTGCCACTTTGGCTCACTGTTAAACTGTATACATACAGGGGCATTTGAAAAGCTCAGAGCCATCAGTCATGTTCTTAGTCTTACCAGCACTTTCATAATTATCAACAACTATTATTCTGTTAAGGGCTGTGAGACTAAAAAGATTGCATTTTGAATGTTGTGACTTGTGTGATGCTGCTATTGTATAATGTTGTACATAATGAAATTACACATATTGTACATTTTTATGAAAAAACATGTCTCAATACTTCTGACATGCATTGAAATGCATGTCCTTTATTTCCTCTTTATTTGTGGTGGTTTTTCTAATCTCCAGTTGTTAGCTCTACTTACAGAGTTAATCCTGTTTTCAATTGTAATTTTAATGTGTGAACTGAGATCTGAATTGTTTTTGCCTTGTATCTTTCAATCAAATCTCTCCGTCTCTAGCATGACAAACTAATTCCTGAACTGTGTTTATTCTGTCTTCCTGGTTCAGTGCTGTCAGCAAAACTAAAAGAAAACAAGAAGAACTGGTTTGGCCCCAGTCCTTATGTGGAAGTGACAGTCGACGGTCAGTCCAAGAAAACAGAGAAATGCAACAACACCCACAGCCCCAAATGGAAGCAACCTCTTACTGTGTGAGTCGATGTTTAAGAAAATACACACCTATCTTGCATTTGTGATTAGCGTAACTTTCCTGTTCTGTGGCTCCAGTTAAAATAGATTTAATACCAGCTAAGCATTTATCAAGGAGATTTTAAATGCAATTCTTTTATTTTTTTTCTTTCCTGCATTGTGGTATTCGGTACACAGGTTTTAGTGAAACTTCCAGTGTTTGAATAATTAGTGTTAGTCTGCTAAACTTTGATACGAATGTCAATTATAATTATATTGTTGTACTTTTAAGCTTACAGACTACAGACATCAGATAGTATTACATTATACTGCAAGAGCAGTACATGAAGGCTATTGATAAAGTATCTAGATGCCGCAATTTTGTAGCAAATACAAAAGGCATAACAGTTAATCTAAGACCAAATGTCTACTTGGAAATAAAATGTGTTTGGGAAGATCCATTAGCTCTGGATAATTGTGTGTGTTTTTCATGTGTTTTAAATTGGTCCTACTTGCAAGTATAATGTCACACAGTGGGGAGAAAATATGTATGAATAATCTCAATGACCTTCCAAATCTAAACATTACTTAGCAAATGCATATCTGCCTCTTACACATTGACACGTGTATGTCCTCTCAATCCTAGCTGCTCCGTGATCACTCCAGTGGGGCAGTGACCCTCTTAATATAGAGTTCTTCTCGTGTTTCACTTGGGCCCAAGTTGAAATTCATTATAACAAGTGTGTCCTATGGAGTGTAATGAGTACTGATCCCAGCAGATGTCTTTTCCTGATGGTACTGAAGGGAGTTGTTAAAAAACTGCCATCGTGCCACTTGTTGTCCCTGAATAGATTCTGAAGTTCATTGCCTGTAGGTTGTTTTCATGTAAACACATAGACTTGCTGCTCACGCAGCCGCCATAGTTGGAGGCTGCAAACTAACCCTGCTTTTACATTAATCTGCTAAATACATTTCCGAAAAGAGACAATGTGGTTTAATGTACATTAATGATTCTTTTTTATACATTTGTAAATTGTGACCAAGCATGGATAAGTATATCAGATTTTGGTTGAAAAAGGGAATGCTGAGAATGAAACTGTCCTTAAGGAAAGGTTGGTTGTGTCGCGTCAGTAAAACTGTTGAGAGCTCTTGACATCAAATCCTCAGCCAGCAACTGCAAGACACAGCTTTTCTTTCTATCCACTAAAAGTCTCCATGCATTCATTTGTTTGTCTCACCAGAATTGTGACTCCATTCAGCAAGCTGGTGTTTCGTGTATGGAGCCACCAGACCCTAAAGTCAGACATCTTGCTAGGCATTGCAACACTGGATCTAAGTGACACACTCAAATCTAACGACATGAAAAGTGAGTTTATACTTCATAAAGCCTCTAAATGTTTTTGTCCTCTTTCTGGCATTGCACTCCCACTTTTTTCATTTGGAATGACACAGAATGATATCAGTTAGCATATCTTGACTTTTTATAAATATACAATTAGATACACTTGGTCTTAACTTGTCAGCAGGTTACAAGCTGTATGACTTTGACTTTGATTTGTCTTAATGTCTATTGAAAAAATTAATGTCTGCTACCCATTTATTGTAGAAAACTGTTGATGCTATGATATAGTGTTCCTTTTGCCTAACCAAAACCTTCAAATGTCCAATATTTCTGACATTCAACAGTACCATCTGTTGAAACAAGCTACAATACTTTCTGCTCAAATAATAAAGAAAATAGTTTCTGTTCAATTAACTAACTGTTGTTTTTGGAAAATGAACTCACACCCAATGTGCTTGATCATTCTAGTACATTTTCCAAATAACCCCCATGTAATTTGTATTTTTAAATGTATAATATATATAATATTTTTACTCACATATATTGTTGTCTCCCTCAATAATCTGCTTCAGTCAAGTTCTCGAAATTACTCAACAACAATGTTCTGTTTGTCAAATCAAATTAATAAGTTTTGGTAGATGTACACACCTATTGTTTGGTACTGGTGTGTGCAGTGGTGAGTTATGTTGCATGGACTTGATGATGTGTGTTTGTGGTCAGTTTGCATCATATACAACTTTGTTTTCAATTGGGCTATAAAGAGACAAAATATCTCTAGTGCTGAAAACCCAATTTTTTTGTCCTTTTCTGTCTTCGTGGCAAATTTTACAGATTTATTCAGTCGGATGTTTAAAAAAAACAAAACAAACAGATCACAGAGATTTCATTTGGTCCTGCTTATCTGCTGCTTGGCCTAGAGCTGAAGGCTGCTGAAATCCTCTTTCCATTGATTGGTTGAAATTATACGAGCATCATTTAAAGAAGTCAATGTCCCAATTGTCACTATCCTCTGATATTGCTCTTGTTGTGCTTTACGCAGTCTCTGAGGTGGTGCAGATCGTACAGCTGTGTGCAGACAGAGACCGATTAGATGTAGTAGGCGACCTGTCCGTCTGCTTGGACGGTATGACTGTTGACCCAGAGATGTTTGCCAAGGCGGAGGTTGACCATCAAAGTGAGTTTTGTGTTCTTTAAAAAATCTATTAACAGGGTTGTTAATCACATCTTTCATCTTAACATAACATATTAATTTGGACAATTTTAATTTTGAACACATCACAGTCTGGCAGATATGTTAGCAGTCAGGACTTTTATTTTGTTTAATGAAATAAAGAAATCATATTTTATGCTACTAAATATACTGATAGATGTGGCAACAAGTTGAATGCCACATTGAAGGGTAAATTTGTTGTAACTGTTTGATTGATCATCCCACTTAATTGATCTATAGTTTAACATACATCCTCAAGTAAATGGGAGGCATGTAAGGGTTTGAGCAACTGAAATTGGCTGGCATTTTCAAAGGTAAAGGTATTATAACTGACCCTTATTGAGGGTTTGTGCTGTTTGCAGTCTAATGGACAACCTCCCTGCACTGACCAAACGACTGTTTCCTTACTTGAATAGAAAAATGCTGGTAAAATGTGTGATGAGAATGTTGGCACATGTTCTGCAGAGGAACTGAAAGAGGGTTTGTCAGCTGCATTCACTAATAATCAGTTTTTGCTGGTATCAGTTCATTTGTTGCATTTTCAGTTTGGGTTTTGAGATTGTATAACATTTTTGTGTTTTTTCTTCAGACAAAACAAATGGGGAGTCACAACATAATGGGGATTGTGCCTCAAGGTATGCTTCAATTCTCATCTTGTTTCAAGCTTCATTAACTTTACTAATTTGCTCTGTCTTATTCCTGCTCTATTCATTTTATCACTCCCTGTCCTAACAGGCGGAGTAGAGACAGTTCTCCTGTGGTGGATGGTACAGAACACCGGTCATCTCCAAGTGGCCGAAGGTCGGTCAACAGCACAGGATCTCCGTCAGTGTCATCAGGGGGCACACGGCCCCTGCGACCACCCAGACCCTCCAGACCCCCTCCTCCAACCCCGCGGAGACCCACCTCTTCACCAGGTTAGTTTTTGAAGGTCTGTTCTTGTGTAATCGAAACACTTTTCAATAAATATGAGTGAAAGAAAACGTGAAAGAAACAAAGGTCAAGTGTTCTCTCCACACTGTGTGCCTGGTCATAATCTAATAAATGTCAAACATTAACCCCAGGGCTTTAAGAGACCAAACCAACAGAACTTGCTGGATGGGACTTTTCTTTATGACAAGCTAAGGGACAAATATTATGTTATATATTGGTCTTAAATAAAACTATCCAATCACTGTTCAAAGCTGTGCAAAGCTCATCAGTCAGCCTTATACAGGTAATCCTGTCTTAGTTTCATGCTATTACGAAATATAATGAAAGGCGCGGGCACTGCTAGAAAGACAGAGCTGAACCAAAGTAATCTAAATAGTATCCCGAAAGTTCCCAACACTGTTTTTACAGTCCTGATCCAACCAACCTACCTTACCTCTCACATTCACATCTGGTCATTTTTGCAGCATCATCCAACAGCAGCTCTGCACCTGGTGATAACAGTGATGGTCAGTCAGGTTCAGACACACCTGTGCGAACATCAGGACCCTCATCCCAGCCCATTACAGGACCCTCATCAACTCCAGAATCCAGTCCTTTGGCAGGTGCTGACAGGAATTCCTCATCAGTGCCCAGCACTGGATCTGCAACAATTCGACAACCAGCCAACAGCATCAATTCCGCTGTAACACCGAGGGTACCTGCAGTCAATGCTGGACCATTGCCCCCTGGGTTTGTTTTAATTTTGTTGTCCTTGCTGTATGGTATAATATATTACTATAAATCAGTTTTTGTCTATGACATAGGTAATAGGCAATTCTGATTCAGTCTCCTAGATGATCCTTAACATTTAGATAGCATAGCAACTAGCCAAACAACTAATATATATACTCTACAAGATGATTTGAGATAACTTGGCAGAACAAAAAAAAGGCTCAATATTTTTTTAAATGAAAATTTTCAGCCATCATTTGCAATGTTTTACATTCAAAATGTTATATTTAATCATTATAATTAAAACATATAATACAATTTATCCCCACCCCAACTTGGGAATAATTCAGTATAATTCCAACACCAAGAGCTTTAGGGACTCAAAAAGAGATTAATTTAGTAGCAGGTGAATGGGATATTTTGAAGGGAGAGAGTCTAAATATTGAGTCTAAAGATCTTGTCATACACTACTGCCAATTCTCTTACTGACATTTTGTAAAATGGGGAGAGTGAGTTTGGCAACAGAGTTCTCTACATCATTCAAATACGTTTTCATCCCAGCTATCCCGGCAAGTAATCCAAAATACCTCTCATGGTGAGTAATGTGAAAACTGTCAACATCTCTGTAGATTGCCATCAACATGATCTTGCTGTTGCAGGGCATGATGAGTTACACGTAAAACCCTGAGTAGTATAGCCCTGATTTCGGGGGAGACTACACTGTAGGATTTCTTCACAATATCTTTTTTCCCGATATCTACCCTCTTTTTCTTGAAACAACAGGTGAATATTCCAAGTCAGGTCAGATTTTAATTTTTTTTTTGGCAATTCATAACACAGCCGTCTCATGACACTTTACATATAGAGTCTCAAATACACTCTAAATTTATAAACACAAAACCTGAATTCCCCCATGAGCAAGCACTTGATGACACCTGCCTTTTACGAAAACAAACCATAGTCAAATTGAGCTCAATGTGGGCAGCCTTCAGTTCTGATGTAAGTGTGTGCGTGCGTGCATGTCTGCGTGTGTGCATGCATGCGCGCGTCTGTGTTGGGAAAGAGTGACACAAATGAATCTACAGAGTTAATTAACAAAAAATTGGTTGTCATGAAGAGATTTATTTTCCTAAGACATCCTGGGAGGTCAGCTAACCCAGCAGTTTCATCAGTTTCATTTTCAATAAGATTTCATGATCGGTGGCATCAAATGAGGCAATGAGATCTAATCTAATAATCTCCCCTGTAGCATGTAGACGGCCCTTTGTAACTTTGACCAATACAGTCTCTGTGCTATGACAGCGATATAGCCTGATTGGGAAGCTTTGAATAGCTCATTGTTATGAAGAAAGTCGCCTAAGGGATTTGCAACCACTCCCAATAATCTTAAAGAGAAGTGGGAGGTTAGAAATAGGTCTATAGTTTGCTATAACATTAACAAGAAGTTCTAAAAAGTGGAAACTAGTGTTTGACTTTGAGAATGATCAGTTTTTCCTAAAGCAGCTAAAGATCAGTTGTGAGGCAAGCCTTTCATAACTAATTATTCATTCGTGAAGCCATAAAGAAGGAAGAGAGTGCATTGGTGTCATAAAATACTTTAGGAACATCTCTTGAATAATAATTGTTGTTTGGTGTGTGGGGAATTTAGAATTTGTTCAAATTTTCATTTAAAATTCCATGGTGTTCAAAAAGAATGCCATGCATTTTTATTTATGAGTTTGCCACTCAGTGTGTGAAATTGTTAGTTAACTATGTTGACATTCAGATTGTATCAAAATGTATTTTTAAATAATTCTTTTGATAATGTTAATCTCTGTCTATTTAACACACCTTGTCAAAGAATGACTCCTGTGTTTTAAAATGTTTAAATGACCGTGGCCATGCAACAGTTCCTCACAGTCTCAATTTTGCCTTTTATTTTAATCAAGGTGGGAGCAGAGGGTTGATCTTAGTGGTCGAGTGTATTTTGTGGATCATGTGGAAAAACGAACATCATGGGAGCGTCCTGAACCACTACCTCCTGGGTAAAGACATGTCTTTTTTTCTTTTTGTTTTTTCTTTTACAATGGAGAGAGAATATTTTCAAGTTAACAGAAATGTACTTTATTTGTAGAATAGCAAGAGTAAGTGACTGATTTAGTTTTGGGGTCTTTTTGGTAGTTCCTATCAGTAGCTGATGGCCACTGTTTATTTTTTTCCATCAAATCAGATGTCAGTATAAATTAACATGAGCCCTGCAGAAAGGCGGCAGTGAAATTAGTAGTGTAAACAGGCTCAGGAAAACAGAAATGTGACACAAAATGACAAGTTGTAGACAGATCATTTAAAAGGAAGAAGAAATCCTTTATTATGTCACACATGTTATACATACTGAACAACATCAGTAAAATATCCGCCTGATTTAATTCCTCATGTATGAACCATCAGCCTAGGTTGCCCAGTAGCAGTAAGGGGTTCAGAGTCTTGCAGGGAGCCTGGAAATTGAACCTGTGATTTTTCAGTTCCGAGATGACTGTTCTACCATCCAAGCCAGACAGGCCCCAATCAATGCACATTCTCTGTAAATTCTGCACTATTCAAAACTGCAAATGTGTTGGTATCAGAAATGTATGGAAAATGTTAAAACTAATTGTTCAGGCTATAACAGGGGCTATATTTCTTAGAAAGAAATCAATGCTGAATCAACCAAACTCTGGATGAGTGTTTTACTTTATACAAACTCAGAAAATTGAGTCAGTGATTAGATTAAGATATATCCCCATTTAAACGTCGCTGTTGTGCACTTTACCATTTTCTTGCCATGCCCCCTTTGTCTGTAGCTGGGAACGCCGGGTGGACCAGAGGAGGAGGGTCTATTTTGTTGACCACATTACGCGAACCACCACATGGCAGCGCCCCACAATAGAGACTGTACGTAATTACGAGCAGTGGCAGCACCAGCGCAATCAGCTGCAGGGAGCCATGCAACAGTTCAACCAGAGATTCATATTTGGGGTGAGATATTCTCTGTAGTCATTTAAATGCTATGAGACAACAATTGCGTTACAAAACGAATTGTATGCTTCTGTGGCTTTAATCACGATATCTTTTGTTTGTGCCTCCATCTGGTTTCCCTGCTGACCTCGTAATGTTCATGTCCTGTTCTGATAGGATAGGAAAGATAAAATAACTAAATAGTGTTTCACAGAGAATAATTGCATTTTTTTCCCCCCTTTGTTTAATTGGTCTTCTTGGTTATATAGTCACAAGATCAAGCATCAGCCACTCAGAATAAAGAGTTTGATCCTCTGGGTCCTCTTCCTCATGGATGGGGTAAGACACTTCATGCTGACTGTGCAATACCCATTTTATACCGTACACAATTTTACCTATACCATGTGTCTAGTGGCTCAAACATCTAATTTTAGAAGCTTGGTTGTTTTGGTGAGCAGCTCTGCTTGACAATTTTCTCTGTGTGTATACAATCTATTAAGGAGTAACTGATTGTTTTGGGTTTTTTATTTGTATCTTTTAGAAAAGAGAACAGACAGTAATGGCAGATTTTATTTTGTTCATCACCCTACACGATCAACACAGTGGGAGGACCCTCGAACACAAGGGCAAGTTTTTGTTTTTTTGTTCTACATTTTATTGTATCTGAAAATCAGTGAGTAAAATAATGTCCGAGTCAAACCAGTGTGTATGATAGTAGCTGGATATATTTGATTAAAAATGCGTCAACTGTGAAGCCAGGTGGCATCGACCTTTAAAAAAAGGAAAAAGAAATGTTTGATTTTCAATCATTTAATCTATTTTTTCAGTATTCACCTGTAAGCATCGGTTTTAATGCTGGAATTAAAAAAAAAATATGTCAGCATCGTTAATCTAAAACAGACTTATTCATTTTCAAACACACACAAACACAACCCCTTGACTATTCTGATTGCCAGACAGTCTGTATTGTAAAAGGGATACAAATTTGATTGACTGACAAAGTCTGCCATATCCCTTAACTGACCCATCCTTGTATATGTGATGGTTTGATTTCTGTTTTGTTTTAGTTGCTTTAGAAATAATCAGAAATGTGATCTGGCCTAATTTGTAGGTTGCTAAATGAGAAGCCACTACCTGAAGGATGGGAGATGAGGTTCACTGTAGATGGCATTCCCTACTTTGTAGACCACAACAGGAGAACCACCACTTACATCGACCCACGCACTGGAAACTCATCACTGTATGTTTTCTTACTGGCCAGAAAAATCATACCTCCAGTCTTTCCTCCTGAGGTGTATGTGAAAAACAGCAGAGGGTTCCTTGCCAGAATGCCAGGGTTTCTGGTGTCACTGAGTTTGCACTAAAATACTGATAAGCAGCCAACAAACTTCAGTTTCAAATAGCTAAATATTTAATACATTTTGTATTGCAGCTGAAAACATTTTTATTTGGAGTACTTCACCAGGCTGCTGTAATCTAACAGGTTGTTCATAGTTCTTAAGTTCTTAGTTTTGTCATATGAGTCAGGGTTTTTGAAGCCCTCTCTATTTCTAGAATCTGTGACGTCTTACTGAAATGACCAATGTATCATGTAGTCTTTTACATGTGCAGGCATTCTCACAGGTTTAACACCTCAGCTGACTCCCTTCGACTACTTGTGAGCACTACATCACATGATGGATACGGCCTAATTTTTGTCTTTGTCTACAAACTAGTGGAAAATCCAGTTTGATGAAACACTTGTTATCGTCGGAAGTGACAGGAGTGGTTCAGTTTCGGCTGAGTGTGTTTTAATGACTCAGATCTTGTGCGCTATAATACTTTTGCATCAGTTCTCACAAAAGGATTGTTAAAAGGTACAAAATATATCATCCCTGCACATTCATTTGTGCTCTTAAAATTAGGCTAATGGTACAAATAACATCGGGTAAAACATTGACAACACCTTAACTGTGTACTTTGTGTATTGAAATATTTTGATGTCACTTTTTATTTGCCTTTATTGCTACACATTTTATTCATTTCAACCTCTTGTCCCTGAACAGAGAAAATGGACCTCAGATCACATATGTTCGCGACTTCAAAGCCAAAGTGCAGTACTTCAGATTCTGGTGCCAGGTAACACTAACAACATTCAGATTGAACTTAACCTATGATCGACACTTTTTGAAAGGCTTCTAAATCCAGGATGGTATCATTTAGATTATTTAAAAAAAAAACCAAAAAAAAAACATTTCTTGCTCAATTTCTCGTTTGCATGTGTCGTTTACTATCTTGTCATGTTGCAATGAAAGTAATATATATATGTTTTGGTCATTTTTGTGACTTTTGGGTAACTTTTTCTTGTTAACTTTAAGGTCATTCTTCTGCTAATTATGTAGTTATTTTATTGTATATTTTGGTGCCTTGTGATATTTATTAATCCAAAATATTTTACATAGTATCTTGATACTGAATCTATGTATGCACATGTATTTTGTATGTTGCAATGTCGAGCCCTCCTGTATCATATTAATTCATTTTTTATTAGAGTTTTTGACCTTGTAATTGTTGATATGGTGCTTCAAAGAGGATATTTGATTCCAAACTGCTTTCCTCCAGCAACTGTCAATGCCTCAACACATCAAGATCACAGTATCAAGAAAAACACTGTTCGAAGACTCCTTCCAGCAGGTAAAAGCACTGCACAACTCACTGAAATCAAACAGTACACTCTTCTGCAGTCATCCGATTGGCTTTTCTTCATTCGCACATCTTCCCCCTGTGATGACTTATGCTGATGTAATGATGTGGTTTTAACCAGTGTGCTTTTAAAGTTCAAATTTTAAATGTAGTTTAAAATTTGCACACAGTTCTCAGAAATTACTTTCAAAATGCAGTTAATAAAGACTTAATTACAACAGTCACTTCTTGATGTGCTTAAACCAGTATTAATGCAATTTTACATCTTAGTTTTGCCTTTTTATAAATCAAGAACTTTAATATGAATCTTCTTAATCAGCTTGATATGTGCTACTTCAGATAGTTTTCATATGAAATAAACATAGTATTATTTAGTACTAAATTATCATAACTACATTGTCCACAACTAAACAGAATATATATTTGTCACTTTTGTACAACACAGTCAACATGGAGTAAGTTAGACAAGTGAGATATTTATTTAATCCTGGTCTAAGGGCAAACTTAAGTCATGTGTTGTTAGTATCATTACTAACAACACATGACTTATTACATTATAATAAGCCATGTGTATTACATTATAAAGTAGTAATGCATCCATACACACTTTTTATTTTAGATCATGAGTTTTAACTCTCAGGATCTACGAAGGAGACTATGGATCATCTTCCCCGGTGAGGAAGGTCTTGACTACGGCGGAGTTGCCAGGTGAGTAGACTTTTAAAATGAATGTATGCTGTTCCAATTGTGTGTCTGTTGAAGCTGCATCAATTAGTTGATGTTCTTCAAATTTACCAGGTCAATGTAAAATCACTATTTTTGTTTCCCTGGGTAAGGTTTAATCACTCAATTTCTTGATAATTACAACCCATATAGAAGATCGCCCTGTCACTTCAGGACATGTTGAAAATTCTTCACACTGAAGGAATGCATTACAAACCATGGCTATCAATTATTTATGTATTGCTCTTTTTTGGTAGAATTCAAAGTGAAATTGACTTCCAATGCAATTCATTTGTGTTTATAGGCCATTGAAATTGAATATCTAGATACATAAAGCTTAAGCACTCTGTACTGACTAAATCCTAAATCCCTCGTAATTGCTCATTGAAGTGGGCTGGGTTGGACGCTGCTGATTTTAAGGACAACATTGACAATGAGTTAAAGAAATTGTTGAAAAAAATCACTAGCCATATTCTTTTTCTTAAACACTACAACTATTATTTTAAGTTTCCTTCAAGGGATAGACGAGCCATACATTCTTTTAATTTTGTTTTCTAGATTTTACAGATATATGTCAAATCTCCTTTTACTTTCTTTCAGGGAGTGGTTCTTCTTGCTGTCCCATGAGGTTTTGAACCCCATGTACTGTCTATTTGAATATGCTGGCAAAGATAACTACTGTCTCCAGATCAACCCAGCCTCGTATATTAACCCTGACCACCTCAAGTATTTCAAGTTCATTGGACGCTTCATTGCCATGGTTCGCCTTTTTGTCTCACTTGGGACTTTTACTTCATCAATACATAAAAATGAAATATCCCTGTTTTTCCTTGGATTCCCTGTACAAAAACAATCTGCGCCTCTGTTTGTTGTCAATTCTCAGGCTCTTTTCCACGGCAAATTCATCGACACAGGTTTTTCCCTGCCATTTTACAAGCGCATCCTGAACAAGCCTTTGGCCCTCAAAGACTTGGAGTCGATCGACCCGGAGTTCTACAACTCCCTGATATGGATCAAGTAAGTACATCGTAAATAAAATACATGTCAAAGGCCGCCATATGTTTAATTCTCTTTAGATTAAAAGTCAGACTGACTGCCTTAGACTTTTTATAATATCAGCAGTATGTTTAAGAATTGAAATTCCATGCAAAGAGTCTTCGATAAGAAGAAATTCTTCAGTTGTTATGTTAAATGTATGAGCTTCAGTGTGGTGTCTCTCCAAGGGAAGTAACTTGAAAGGCAAACATCTCAGTAGCAAATACTATGCAGTAGCTAATTGCCAGGGTTTTTCACCTGAGGCTGTATGTTATCAGAAACCCTGTGTTAAGAAACCATTCCTTGCTACCAGAAAGAAATAATACTTTTTTTGTTGGTCAATTCTTCTATAAACACATTACTGCAGTCAACTATGATAATTTTGGGTGACTTTGTACAAGACACGTATTACAGTGGTGCAATGATCGTTTTTGGCTGTCTCGAGGGATAACAATATCGAAGAATGTGGGCTGGAAATGTTCTTCTCTGTGGACAAAGAAATCTTGGGAGAAATCACTACCCACGACCTGAAACCTGGAGGTGGAGACATCCAGGTGACTGAGGAAAACAAGGAGGAGTACATCAGGTGAGTTTTTCCTGATAAGCATCAGAATCAGCTTTTTTGGCCAATCATGTTTGCGTATACAAGATTACAAGATTAAGCAGTTCCACACCAGCAAATCTTATTTGTACAGTTAGATTGATACAATAAATTTGAAATTATTGAAGCTTATGGGTTTCAGTCAGATTGCATGAGTTTCAGTTGGAAGTTTCCCAAATGGGATATTAAATGCGTGTTTTACCTTGCAGATTAGTAGCTGAGTGGAGGCTGTCTAGAGGTGTGGAAGAGCAAACACAGGCATTTTTTGAAGGCTTTAATGAGGTTCTACCCCAGCAGTACCTGCAGTATTTTGATGCCAAAGAGCTTGAGGTACAGCTGAACAGAGACTACCATTTAAATATATTTGTCTGACCTCTGCATTGCAAATGATGTCCGACAAACAAATTTAAACTGTAATTCATAGTTTCACAGTTATGTTTAATGTAAATCAACTGCATTACAGGTGATGCTGTGTGGGATGCAAGAGATTGACCTTTCAGACTGGCAAAGACATACCATATACAGACACTACGCTCGCAGCAGCAAACAGATCGTCTGGTTCTGGCAGGTCAGAGTGATGGACTGAACTTCACCTTTATTACTTCTAAAATAATTCCTTTTTTGTTATTGATATTTTGAGACGAATAAGAAGAAGAAAGGACAAAAGGTGATACTTTATTTTTTCAAGACTACATGAGTTTGAGATGAAAGTGAATAGTTCTCAAGATAGTAGTTTTTTAGATTTGTATTAATGCTTTAATGATCACAATTATTGCAGAATCAACAAAACCGTTTGTTGACAACTATCAAATCATTTTTTTGAAATCTTCTATTTCTCACTGCAATCTTTTTCAAGTGATACAGCTAATCAGATACTTGAAGCTGTCGGCTAGGATGAAATGAACATTTTATTTGAATGAGTTTCATCCCCCTTTTTCTCGCAGTTCATCAAGGAGATGGACAACGAGAAGAGGATGAGGTTGCTGCAGTTCGTCACCGGCACCTGTCGCCTACCTGTTGGAGGCTTCGCTGACCTCATGGGTAATAATTACAGCTGTGTTTTGTGATTTGTTTTAAAGTTCAAGCAGCCCTGATAGTCACATTGTTGTTACCGTCTTGTGGTTTGATTGCTGGCCTTTCTGAACATGTTTGCTCTATCATTGACTTTCAACCGCCCATAAGAACAGGCTCTGAATATTCAGGCAAATTCTTCAACTTTGAAAGACTGCGGATATTTAACTAAGGACTAGGAACAGATGCACCTTTATTTTTCCAAAATGTTCAAGCAAAATAATAATGATAATGGATTAAAAATTCAATAAATAGACATCTGTACTCTTGAGTGTATCATCCTGAAAAATGTTAACCCTACATCGGTACAGTCGAATTGAATTTTTCAGTGAGCTGATCTGAAAATGGCAGTAAAATGACATGAGTTACTTCCAGTTTTGTCTGACTTTAATTTTAATTTTGTATTGAAATATCCACCGTTATTACTTAATTTTTCAGGAAGCAATGGTCCCCAGAAGTTCTGTATCGAGAAAGTGGGAAAAGAAAACTGGCTTCCCAGAAGCCACACATGGTGAGTTTTTAACTGGCAGAGATTCACTCAGAAGAGATCTGTCTGTTCACTGCACTGAGCTCTAGAAATAAAATGAAAACGGGAATATTCAATGCAGGAAATGTAGTTGAGGTATTTTGTTCTGTTTAATGAATGGATTGTTTGCTTGGTTAATCAGTAGAATTTGAGGAACACGGTTCATAATTTGATACAGGACCGTATCCGGTTTAGAAAATTAACCAGAGATTTTTTCTTGTATTGATATTTTCATTATTAATATGTCTGCTTATTGTTTTCTAGATTAATCAAGTTTGTTAGTTGATTAAACTGTGGATAAATCACCATTGTTGTCCAGGTGGCAGTGTCCACAGTTAATATATTCCAATAAGAGCACATTTTTTTTCCTCCTGAAAGCAAAAAAAAAGAAAAAGGGGTCAATGCCATCCATCCATCCATCCATCTTCTGCCGCTTATCCTACTCAGGGTTGCGGGGGATGCTGGAGCCTATCCCAGCTCTCATCGGACGAGAGGCGGGGTACACCCTGGATTGGTCGCCAGTCAGTCGCAGGGCCAGCCACATATACAGACAGACAACCATTGCATTTCTCATTCAGGGCAATTTTCCAATTAACCCACTACATGTTTTTGGAATGTGAGCGAAAACTGCAGAACCCTGAGGAAACCCACGTAGACACGGGGAGAACGCGCAAACTCCTGTTGGAATCGACAGAATAATCAGAGATTAATTAAAAAAATGAATAAATAAAATAAAAAATCATTGACAAGGATATAGTTAATTAAATATCTTACTCTCTATCTAGCAAGCAAAGTAATCTATACTGACTGTTAATCCATATCCAATTCTGCGATCTGGGGTTCTCAGTAACAATTCAAAACCAGCCAAATAGCTACAGTTGAACCGTTTCCCAAAAGATACTCTTATGTTGGTACAATAGGATCAGACTGATGTTTTAGCAAAGGGTTAATGCCTATAAATAACAAACATTAGAGAAGAATAGTACACGCTGTAAATCATCATTCTTATTATCCCTCCACAGCTTCAACAGACTGGACTTGCCACCGTACAAGAGCTATGAGCAGCTGAAGGAGAAGCTAATGTTTGCCATTGAGGAGACGGAGGGCTTCGGACAGGAATAAAAAAAAAAAAAAAAAAAGAAAAACAAGTGCAGAAATTTGGACCATTGCTCATTCAAATCAGGGAGCCTCTTCATAGTGGGCCAGTTCTTCATGCACGCACCTGTACAGTACAAGACTGATGGCTGCATGTTCATAGGAAGGAGTTGGCATCCACCGTGCATACAATTTTCACGTCAACTCCTGACTATGTAGTGTTCTTTAAAACCAAATGCCAGAAGCTGCTCCTGTACCTCAGAATGTGCACTAAAATGTGCATGCATGGGATCCTTAAATCTACCCCACTGTGACATTTGTATCACAGGGATGCAAAATGTTTTTGTCCCTCTCACATGGATGGCCGACAACAGGGTCTCCTGAGAGTGGGTCCAGCAAGCAATTCTTGCCACTGTTTCTACAGTCACATCCCGTGGACATTGTCTTTCGTTGCTCTGCTTTAAATCAGTAGCTAAAAGTAAAAGTTAAAAATTTGAGACCACATTGAAAGTTCAATGGCACACAAAAAGCTGCTCAAAATTATACTGCTTTAACCATCACTGTGGAATTATCATCCAAAATGTTTTTTCCTGTCTCCTCAAAACTGATATACTAAAACACCCAGCTTTAAATTGAAATTAGTTTATTTTCAGTCCTTTTTGTTTAAAGGAATGATTGTCATTTAAGCTTAAATAACAGACAATCCTGGTGCTTCAAAGCCATTTGGGAGAAGCATCTAACACAAGAAGAGTGAGAAAAAGTTGTGTTCTTAAGTGTTTTGATCTGTGAATTGCCAAGTGGTGGTGAAGTGTAGTAACCTCCAGTATTTGTGGCGAAACTACAGCAGATCTGGAAAGGACCCTAGTTTTATAGGGCCAGGGTTTGTTGGCTTCAATTTAAGATGGAACTTAGTATTTGGGAAAGTTGATCTAACGTCCATTTTCAAGATTTAACTCCTTCTGAATTTAATTTCTGAGAAAATCCGAGGAATTCCAATTAGGAGCTAAATTAAGAGGGCGTTCAGGACTTTGCAAGTATCTAATTTTGGAAAAAAATCCTTAATGTGCTGTTTTTTTTTAAACATCTTTGTCTTCCATTTTACACAAAGGATATTTTGCGGTTCAATTGCAGTCTTTAGTTTTTGGTTAAATGCTGGCAGTTATCTCCCAACTGCTTCTGTCTTTTTTTTTTTTCATACATTACTCCCAGTTTGGCATCATGCTTACCTTCAGAGATTGTGGCTCATTTGAGCACCTGGTTAGGTTTGTGCGTGCATGCGTGCATCTGCACAGATTGACCAAGTTCGCGAATGTTGAAACTGTGTTTAATCTATTTTTGCGTACATGAACACGCAGACTGCTTGGTACTCTTGTTATAAACACTAGTGTAGTTTGATGATATTCAGCATTTAGTCACCTGGAACCTGACATCAAACCTGTTTATTTTAAGAAGAAAAAAATAATTGATATACTTCATAACTTAAACTTCAACATATTTTTGAAGACACAACTTGAAAATAGTTTTAGTACATACTGAAAATTGAAAACTGAAAAATCTGAAAGCTGCTATATTCTGACAAAGCAAAGCAGTTTTTAATAACATCCAATGATATCAAGTTCAGGTTTTATCCCATTAATTTGTGATTGGGTCACTAAGTACATGTTAAAAAAACAGATCTTTCCTGTTCTCAGTGAGTTTCATTTCTTCTGAGGAAATTCAATTAAGAGCAATGGGGAAAAAAAATTCAAGAATGTAAGAAGTTGAAGACAAGCTAGTGGGATATGTTGCCTATCTTTATCTTTGCCTCAATCATTGCTTGTTACGCATGGTGTTGACATAATCTTGCTTTGAGTTTTTAACAGTCCGTGGTAGAAATTAAACAAATGTATATCACATCTCTCAACTGCTTCTATAGTTTTTGGTTTCCTACCATATTCACTAAACCACTGTCACACTCCTGTATATGAAAGCAAGTTGTAAATGGTGTCAATAACAAATGTTTCTTTTGTAAAAGAGGTTTTAATAAGAGGTTTAAGGTAACAATATATTTTCTTTTCCCTTTTAAATTCTGATGTACATGACAGATGTGTAATATAGAAATTGTCACCTTAATAAACTAAATAAAAAAAAACAGTGTCTTGAATAATGTAAAAAGGGGGGCAAATCAGTGATCGTAAAGGTATATATATATGTGTGTGTGTGTGTGTGTGTGTGTGCGTTCATATGTACATATTATAGTATATGTGTATATAAAATAGATTTTACTGTGTATAAAAATGGCTGGGAATATTCTTTAAATTTATAAATAATTTTTGCAACACTTTTCTACCTGTTTACAGTTATTCCAGAAAGACCACAACCACCCCAACACATATTTCAAGACTATTATGCACAAGTCCATCAGAGGTTACAGACATAATCAGCACTAAACACCAATAAGTTCAATTTTATGGTAGAAATGACTCAGTGAATTGAAAAAAAAATCAACGTTTTATTGATAATACATGTAGTATTCAAAAAAGAAAAAAACTCTTAAGATGGAAAATTGTCTTCCAAAATTCAAAAAAAAAATTATCTCACAAGTGAGTGAACTCTGATGTTATATTAATCTGAGAAATAAATATATGTGACTAAATATAGCTAGTAATAAAGTACAGCTCATGACATTGAGGGACTTCCAAAGATTAGGAAACCCTCAAGTGCTGTAAGTGTAAGAAACTTTGGAAATGACACATTTCTGGATGCTTGAATAGTATCCTGGGAAATCTAGAAAATAAGCTGAACAGTTATTGTTAGACACAAATTTAGTATGAGAGAAATTAGATGCATCTTTCCAACGTATAGGTCGAAAAATGTCACTGATTCAATATTCTTAAAGGGACCTCTATGTCTTGCACAACATTTGTAGACAGAAGAAGTTGAAAATGGTTATTTTGGCAAAACAGATCCGCAATGTAAAATAACCTCCATATCTTTCAATCACAATGCATACATTACAAAAAACGTTTTAATTTAAAACAAATCGTATCCCAGACTCATCTTTTGAAGTAATGTTTCAGAGTTGGTCCATGTCCAAGTAAGGTGTAGTGTAAAACTACAAACATGGCTGCTGCAGACAGAGCTTTGTGCTCTGACTCTGCTCCAGCGGCTCAGCTTCATGTTGGTCCTCATCCTCCTGCTGCTGCTCTCTTTGCCCTTGCATGGTGGTGATTGTCAATGTAGTCTCTGGATCATGGTTGTCATCCCCTTCCTCTTCCTCCTCCTGTGATTCTTCCTGCTCTTGGCAGTCTTTTGACTTGTTTCTCTCCTCTATGTCACCTCCTGCTTGTCTGCTGAACCTGCAGCTCCTCGCTTCGTCATCGCCATCCTTCTCCTCTGTCATTAATCCTCCAGCCTCGTCAACCTCGTCCTCTGTGGCACCTCCATCGCCCCTCGACAAATCCCCTGATGCTGGACACTTGTGGTCTCGATAATAACTCTGTCTGGTGAAACCTTTGTTGCATTTGGAGCATCTGAAACGATAGTTGTCGGTGTGCGACTGCTGATGCTCCAGCATGTGAGCACGGCGGCTGAACGCTTTCTGACAGAACAGACACTTGTACGGTTTGATACCTGGAGGAGAGGGAAGACAGTGACTCAAAAAACATGTTAGGATAGAACAAAAGAAGATGGCTTCCCTTTATAATCTGCGCCATTTCCATTACCACAGAAATGCTAATGACTATTTAAAGCACATTTAGCTCTCTACAACAGGAATTCATACTGATTTATGAGAATACAGAATAATGAGATACAGAAAATGAGCATTGTAACTGACTGACATGTGAAACCCCACAATCATGACTTCAGATAAAGCCTTCCACACTGCCCCATCCGGCAATGGCTCATAATTGAAAGGTACCTTTATTTTGGTGATCGGAGGTTCAATGATTTTGGTAACCCTATTCTAGACAGCCTGCATGACTATGACCTATTAAGTTAAGCGTTGTAAACACCCATGCAATGTGTCAATTGCATGGGATCAAAATTGACTGACCAGAATGTGACAGAATGTGGGCCTTCAGTTTGTCTGGTCTGTTGAACTCTTTGGTGCAACCTACATGTGTCCTGGTGAAAGAGAGTATACCTAAATTTGCAGTACTTATTTTACAGTAATTGTCATAAATCTTTGATTTCTAAATGAAAAGAGGAAAGGTGCTTTAGGGCTTCACCTGAATGGACACTTGTATTTTTTGTAAGGTTCGTGGATGAGCATATGTCGCTTGACTTTGTCCTTCCTGTTAAAGGTTGCCTCACAAATGGAGCATTTATATGGCTTCTCACCTGAAGACAAAAGACAGTGGTTATCACAAAATAAAAAGCCTATAACCAAACCAAACCCCAATCTTAGGCCTTATACTAACAGTGATCCTAAATCCAACTCTTTAACCCCGAACTCAAACCCTAACACTGTCAATACACTTAGCCCTAATGTGTCCCCTCAACCTAACTATAAGCCTAAACTGAAACCAAGCCTCTGTCTAAGCCTAACACCAACCATAATCTTACCTTAAACCTAACCCTAAGCCCAAAAATATACATAAACTAGCACTACCTCTCACCCTTACACTAAAACTAACCCTACACTTACCAAAGAAACCAGCCTTAAGCACAGTCCTCACCTTAACATAACCCTAATAGTGGTGTTTATGCTTGCATTAACAGTAACCCCAACCCCAACTTTCACACTAACCCTGACAGTAACCCCAACCTCAAATCCTAAACAGATCTTAACCCAACCCCACACCATGATCTACCAGAGCCCTTACTCCAACCATATCTTTAACTCCGATCCCGACACTAACACCAACGTGAATTAACACGAGCCATAAGCCCTTTAGGCCACTTTTCTGCCGATAAACGCCTCCATTTACATGACAACCCACCATAACCTAGACCCACCCAAGCCGTGGCAGTTATATTCGTAAACTCCCCACAGGTCAAGAAAACTGAAGAAGCCTCTCGGATGAGTGGTGAAACGTCTTTAAGTGAAGAAATACAAGTCCAGTTGCTAAGACAAGAAGATTTCGACAAGAACATAGCCATTTAAGTATTTTGCTCCTTTTCCATGAGTTCGCCTTGACTGCATAAACGCTCGGTTCAATGTTTTTTTTTAGATTTTCAGATTTTCATATTAGCATAGGATGGTTGGAAGAGATATGCAAAATGTGTCAAAATCAAAGCATTTATGGTGAAACATTATTGAAAATACTTTTATCTTAGCAGACTCACATTTCAGAAGGGGAGGAGTCAGTGGTGCACTCAACTACTGACAACCTATAAACAACTATCTATAAAACTAGATCTCCAGCAGGCTACGATGCCACAAGACTGAAAAACAGATAAAATAAATCCTTTTTCTGTGTTTTCCCACCTGAGTGAATACGTGTGTGCAGTTTGAGGTAGTGCTCTGTCTTAAAGGCTTTCTTGCAGGTCTGACATTTGAACTTCCCTCCAACACCATGTGTGGGCAGATGCCGCCTAAAGTAACGCTCACAGGGGAAAACCTGACAGTCAGGGAGAGAACATGATGAAAGTCCATGGCAGGTAACTTTACAGTTTCTAAAGGTGTTTTGAAGTTATGAGTTTTCCCAGCATGCACTCTCCAACCTTTTGACAATGTGGGCAGGGGAAGTTGTGCGAAGCAGTCTGTAGATGTTGTTCCAGGGCCTCCTGGGTAGAATATCTGCTTTGACATTTCACACACCTAAGGAGAAATACAACAACAAACAATGTATTTTTTGTTCATTATATTACATTGGTAATTTCAGTATATTTCAGGCATATTTTTTATGCTGATCTTTCAATTATTTGTAGTATGGAAATAAGTATGGATGGCCAGTGAAAAAGAAAACTTCAGACTCAGATTAAATTACTGGATTTGACTTTTTCTTCTGCTACAATTATCTTGTATGAATGACACGATGTAGTAGTGAGTTGACCTGTACACGGTGGTTTCTTTGCGTGTGTTCTGCTGTGGGCAGAAGCAGTGGGAGTACTGGTGGACTCCCAGTTCAAAAAGTGAGGGGAACACCTTGCTACAGAGGTGGCAGCGATAGGTTAGCTGTTCTTGGTGGGTCCTGATGTGTTCAAGGAACTGATCCAGCTTTTGGAAGGTCTGAGAGCAGGACTTCAGCACGCACTTGTAAACCTTTGGGGAAACCAGCATGGTTTATCAAAAACATATTTAATTTTCCTGAGTGAAGAAAGCTAAGCTGAATTGACAAAGTCCAACTGGAGAGCCTCAAAAAAGCTTGACATAAATAAATACGCACAAATATCAACATTTTAGCAGTTGTATACATTCATGTACATGCAGCATGTACCCCCAAGTACTGACATTACATTATATTAGTAACAAACCAATATTTAGTCGGGAGTCAGAGAGTAGACCACCAGTGATTAAAAATCTTCAAACTATCTTTGATAGGATATTAATGGATGAGGAAATCAGTGTTTGTGGTTCTTTGAAATAGAAATTTTCTACCAAATCCATTCTCAAAATTCCCAACAGAGGTGAATAGAAATACACACATTTGAAGTCTTTTTGAATGGCAATGTAAAAAAATAGTGATGCCATCTTTTTAAAGGATATATCATTGAAAACACATAACATTGGTATCTGCAGTCTGACCTGCTCTCCTTTGTGTTGGGTCAGGTGGGACTTGAGTTGGAAATAGGTCTTGAACTTGCTGGCGCAGAACTGGCACTGGTAGGAACTGTCAATCACAACAATCTGCTTGCTCTGAGCTTGGTTATTATGTTGGTTCTGGTTGCTTGGGCCCTGCGGGTGCTCGTTCTGCACAGCTTCTTCCACTTCAGCTGGGTTCTCTGCAGGTCTCTCCTCAAGGTCCCTGGAGGCTTCTAAAAGTAAGCATTTATTTATCGGATTATAACATCTGATGCTGGTTCAGTGAATAATGGAAATTTCGGGATGCAGTCAAAATCCATTTTTATGTACTGCTGAAGCAACAGTAGTCTCTGCTGCCCAATGTTGTAATTACATCATCTCAAATGTGACTGCAAGCTAATGTAGCCTCAGTGGGGCACAAGCCAGTGTCTTCTTGAGACGGTCCCAAGCCTGGATAAATGCAGAGGATTGCGTCAGGAAAGGCATGTGCTGCAAAACTTGTGCCAAAACCAAATATGCGAATGGAACTTGCACCTCTCACACCTGAATGGTTGAGGCCCAGTTAAACAATGACCACCATTGGTGCTGATAACCTACAGGGTACAAGTGGAAACTGAGCTACTGTGAGTCGAAGACGAAGAGGAGGAATGTGTGTTCCGAAGCTGAGAAGAGTAAAGGCATAAGTCTGGGAGTGGGAGTAGGGACTTTGAATATTGGAACGATGACAGGAAAAGCTAGAGAGTTGGTTTACATGATGCAGAGGAAGAAGGTGAACATACTGTGAGTATACTGGACAGGTAGCAAGGCTGGAAGCATAGATGCAGGTTTTAGGTTGTACTATCATGGTGTTTATAGGAAGAGAAATGGAGTAGGAATTATCTTGAAGGAGGAGTTTGTTTGGAATGTTCTGGAGGTGAAAATTGTGTCAGACTGATGAGTCTGAAGCTGGAAATTGAAGGTGTTATATTCAATGTTGTTCATGGCTATGCCCCACAGGTGGGATGTGAGTTAGAGGAGAAGGAGAAAATCTGCGCTATGAGGTAGTTATCAATACAGTCGGCAAATTTCTGCTGCACTCCTTGGACCTTATAGTTGCTGCATATACTCAGTTGTGGTAGACTGACACACATTATGAACTGCAGCAATTTCATATTCAAGAGTTGACGACAAATCAATTTTATGTATTCACATGACGTTTTTCAAGACTTTGTTAAAAAATGTCAATTAAAGTTTGACAGTACAGCCCCTCAAACGAGCTCCTCTTCTCCTTTAGACATACTGGTACACAAAATATCAACATAAAAGCACAAAAATGCAAAGGCAAGGAGTTTCCCAGAAAAAGAAGTGTGTGGTTAATGTTTGTGTCTTCCACAGTAAAAAACAAAACAAAACTGATGCCTGCTGTTTAGTTTGCTGACAGTCTGTGGAGACTAAATTCAGGAGCAGTACGAACATGTTCCAGCATCTCAATCACTGGTTTCAGCTAGCGGTGCAAGGAGATGAATGTTTAAAATTCCATGCAGAAAATTTGATGTTACACGCGCAAACCTGAACCATTTCCTGCTGTAGTGTCTCTTATGGTGAGGAAAAAAAAAACTGTCAAAAGTGACCAAATAAAAAAAAAAGTGAGAGAATAAAACATTGGTGCTAATTTCTGAAAGTTTTCACTTCCAGAGGATCACAACTGTTAATCAACACAAGTTTTGCATACCATCTTTTCAATTGAGAATCACATGTCGACACATCTCATTTGAAAGAACCACACAAAAATGAAAATTTAAATATTTTGGCAACCAGTTGGCCAACTACTCCTTTAGAACATTTCTCATAGGTTTGAGATGTACCTTTTTCTTATCTGACATATTGCTCTGCACAGAATTGTAATTTATTCATAGATGTACAAAGAAACCTATCAAACACCTTCTGAGGGTGATATTTATAATGACCTGAACAGATAGATGCGTTTCACTGCCCACAGAGCAACGACAGCATCGCTTTTTTGCTTGGTTTAGTTCACACTGAGTTGTCTCAATGTTACATCATTCATCTTTATAATGGACTTTAAATGTTATAGACGCTCTACCTGTTTGAGCTGCCTCTTTCTCTGTCTGTGCTTGAAAAGGCTGCTGGTGGGGCCCCTCCTCTTCCTGAGCACCTTGTTGCTGCTGCTGCTGCCGGCTTCCTTCCTCCTCATTGACTGGCATTGGCACAACTTTGACTGTGATTGGTAATCTTGACACAGTACTTGCAACACCCGTTGGCCACACCTTTAAGACACAGAGTGCTGTTATTACTGTGTAACTGGAGTTATGTGGTATTCATGATTTTATGGGGTATAAACATGTGTGGTGTGTTTTTTTAAACAGATTATAAACTCAGGATGTTTAGATAAATGATATCCCTCATACATGTTCTGATTATCAAATTCAGTTGCATTTCAGTTAAATGTTACAAGTAGAACAAAACTGGTTTCCTAAGAATAACATTTTATTTCGTATCTGATTTTTAAAAAGTTGTGTTTGGGACACATTGGGTCATTCAAAAATCTGGATTTAAACTGCAATCTGCTGATTACCTGAAAGGCACTGCCAGTAAAACGAACCCGGAAGATGATGATTCCAGCTAGGATTTTTTTTTTTCAAATTCCATTGTTCAAACAGTAGGTTAAGACATCGGAAAAAACATCCTGACTCATGTTTAAATGTATGTCTATAAACTGCGAAGACCTTATGTGTCTGCATGTGTTTCTTCACATTGGACTTCTGCGCAAAGGCTCGACCACAGACTATGCACTGGAAGGGTTTCTCTCCTGTGTGGCTGCAGAGAGAAAATAGCAAGATGTCATCATCTTTATGGTTATTGACTTTCTTCAGTGTATGCTGAGATGGGCAACTCACCTCCTGATATGCTGCTGAAGATCAAAATTTTTTGAGAAGGTTTTATCACAAAAGTCACACTTCAGTTTCGGACCCTTTCCTTTCAGCTGCTCTGTTGAGTAGAACTGATGATGAGTTTGTGATTATAGTCATAAATGTCACATTTCTACTATTTAATCCTTTTGTGCATTTCAGTTTTTAATTTGTTGTAGCCTCTATGTTTGATAATGGATCACTACAATGTGGACTGCACTGTAGTATACATTTATATATTCAAACATCTAATTCAGTGGTTTACAGACAATATACAAAACCTAGTCTTTGAAATGTTATTGGTCATTTGCTTGACATTTGAAAATATGAATTGGTAATTCCAGTATTATTTATCCTTTTTCTATGTGAGTAGGTCTGACTGATTGGGAAGCAAGATTTGCGAGTAAGAACTTACTTACCTCAACTTATAGATGAAAGCATCATGTCCTAAATGCTTCTCACAGACACTGGCAATAGTAATCTAAGGCTTTCTGTGGCCTAACTGTGGTCAACAAATGGTGTGATAGTTGGAAATATCGATTTGGTTCTGAGGTTCTGATGAGTCATTTTGATCCACACACAAACGACAATATGACCATAACTAAAAAAGCTGAGAATTTCCTTTAAAAGTGTATTTATGCATATAAATTACCCCGAAAACATGATTATTTCAATAACATTTGAGGATCTTTTTGACACACTGACCTGTTGTTCCATCAGGACTTTTTTTGCTGCTCCGAGGTCGTTTAGGGATGATGACCTTTTCAAAGTCTCCAAGCTCAGTCAGGTTGGCAGTGATGCTGCAGGTCTTGGTTTTGGTGCCCTGCTTTCCTGGGCTGTAGACAGGAGGAGTGGTGAAGGACTGGCTCTCCACACACTGACTAGGCACCTGAAAGTGAAAGATATATATACATGATCAGTGCTATACCCACAATGCTTTGTTTTACACTGCAATTCGGACACTACACGCATAAATTATACAGTGCATATTAATGACTAACATGTTGTTGTAACAGTAGGCTTTGCTCACTTGCACGGGATGGAAAGGCTGCAAACCCAGTGTATGGATCTCTGTACTTGCCACACCAGCCATGTGTGGCAGGGTGCTGTACACCTGGACCACTGAGTTGCTGTGGCTAGCGGGGACCTGTGAGGCGGGCAGCTGCTGGGAGGGCTCTCCAGGCGGCAGGGGGTGGGTTGCTGTCTGGTTAGAAGGCAGGGGGTGGGATGACTGCTGCTGCTGCTGTTGTTGATGCTGCTGTTGATGTTGCTGGTGATGCTGCTGGGGATGATGGTGATGATGGTGATGGTGGTGCTGCAGGTACGATACACCAGCTGTGTGCATGCTCAGATTACTCTGCCGAGCACAGAATGCAGACATACGTGTGAGTAAAGGAGAAGATTCATGGCTTCAACAGGTTTAACACTCACTGTGTAAAGTTATGCTGAACTACCTGTATGGGTGTCTGCATGGAGGCCATGGGCTGGTCAATGGAGGTGAAGGCCGAGATGGCCGACATGAGAATATCGTCACTGACCAGCACATTGCCTTGGACCAGGGTGTGTGTCAGAGGGGAGGGTGGGACTGTGATGTAGGTGGAGACCTGGCATGTAAGAAGAAAGGAATAAAGAGACAGCAGATCGGAACAATATTTGCTTTTCTGTTGGAGACACATAAACGTATAGAGTTACTGTAACACACATTACAAAAATAAGACATATGTCTCTTCCCCTATATCCCGATTTACAGATCATTAGAATGAACTAAACCAACCTGTCTGTTGGAAGGAGTCTGTGGTCCAGAGGTGATAGATGGGACAGGTGTGTAGGCATTGCTGGAAGCCAGGGAAACTGTGGACAAGGAGGGGGCACTGGACTGGCACTGCTCCCTCTTGTGGGCCATGAAGGCTGGCAGAGAGTTGAACTGTTTCTTACATTTTCCACAAAGGAACACATCCTCATCATCTGTGGAACACATATAAGACTATAACTACACTGATGCATTTAAATTCCACTATACTGTGCCAAATCAACCTGGGCTGTTGATTAAAAAAAATCTTGAACTGAGCCAGATCGAGGCAGATTGGGATTCGGGAATCTTTCCCAGCCCAGCTGTTTGTTACCCCTGCTCTAGTCTTTACATTCACTCCTGGGAACGATTTTCCTACAAAACCCTGGTCGTGAAGAAGCTCTGTGTTGCTTTCAGGGAAAATGGAAATTGTGGTGCGAAAGGGAGAGGGACTTCATATTGTTTGAAAAAAAGGAAGATCCCTACTCTTTTCATAATAATTTGCTCAGATTGTTTTAGGACTTTTATAACACAGCTGTTGTAAAAATTAAAATTAAAATGTTTTTCTCTTTACATGTTTACCAGGGCAGGATATATCTGCCATATTTTGATAGAGTTTATTACATACATTTATCAAACAATAGGATACATATTGCTGATACTTTATGAAAGTGTGATCACAAATACACACAAGAGATAAAAGACAGCTGTTTTTAACCTGAATTGACTGGTTTCATTTCTGGACAGATTTACATGTGGCATCAATCTAATCAAATTACAAGGGTTTCTGTTTTATTTTTTATAGCTCTTATAGTAAAACGGTTGAATGGAATAATTCTTCAGGACACTTTGGTTTTTGTTTAATTTGCAATGTCTTTTCAATGATTGAAAAAGTGGTCAACTGGTCTCTTGGTTTTCCAGATACTCCAGGAAATGCAGAGACCAAACAAATGATATATTGCTTGAAATTATCAGATGACGTGGTTGAGGTTGGTGTAATGTGTATATGACCAGGTGCATTCGAATTTCTAGAAGCCACTTTTGACAGAAGGGTATGGCTTGGAATTTGTGATTTCACAAATACTGCTTGTAGAACACACAAAATCGATCAGTTCATTTTTAACATATAAAAATGATTCCCTAATTGATGAATTTAAAAACAGCCTTGGGGCATCCAACTATCCCATCTGTCATTTTACACCATGTAACTCAATCAACTGCTGCCTCAATCAACACTTTTTTGTCTAGGGACATTTATGGGACTATACTTGAAAATATAGTGACCAAATACGTTTCATTCCTTAATCCATTTAATTTTATTTAAGTTAAGTTAAAGGCCAAAAATGCAGTAACACTATCTGAATAAAAGCAAGACATTCACCATTAACATACCCATAGACTGAATAGCTTGAGTCCCTGAGACACTCTGGTTGTTTGGGTCAGGTACTCCACCTTGGCTGTCTAGAAGGGACTGAACTGCCAACACTGTCTGGTTGTCCATGCCTGAAGAGTAGGGCAGAGAAACATGGTACCTACATCCTGAGAAGCACACAGCAAATATGCCAAACACACACAAATACTGACTTTATAAATCTTCCAAATATTATAAATAAAAAATTAAGAAAATTACTTGAAAATATGTGACAAATTTTCCTATTTTCCAAAACAAGAGAGAAAATCCATGAACATTAATCACAAATACCCAGAAATTTACCAAAACAATGACAAATGACAAGTTGCCAAAAGTCAACCAGGTAACAATCAGCTGGACTAATAGGAGGAGCCAGATCGCTTTCATTTTCATACAGGCTAAAGGATAATGGATGTGACATACTGCCTCAATACATACAGCGAAACCATTATTTTTAATGATTTGGCTCTGATGTGTATTTGATCAAATTAATTTTTTCATACCTAATTAGATTTTATGATTAAATTGTATATCAACATGAAAAGCACCCTCTGGACAATGCAGTATTTATTTTCTTTCATACTGATCTGAATGGTGAATATCGCATTTTCCTTCATTGTGAACTCAATTGTTACCTTTCAGAAAACTCTGATAAGATACATTTTTTTTGCTAAATCTGGAACCCCATGTACATCTGACAGTGCTAGGAACATTTACTTAATTAATAGTAAGGCCCCAAAATTGGCATACATAATTAATTAAAGAATCTGTAATTATTCTTTAATTAATTAATTAAAAATTCTCTCTATATGTACAAATTCTGGCAAATCATAATGCCAGTGTGTAATCACATAGGCCTGCAGATGATGAATCAAGAGATGACTGACAAGCAGGAAGGGACCAAAATCATAAAATTATCTATCTATATATATCCTACAATGAACACGATCCACGCTATAAACCTGTTTCACAGGCTTAGATCGAAATGAACAGTTATAAATTACCTGGCTTGTTTACAATCATTGCTACTTTCCTTTTTCCAGGGTGTTTTGATTGTTATTACAATTCTAAACGCTCTGCATCCCTTATGAAGGACTTTCAGCATTGCAAATCTGGCCCAGCTTATCGTGAGTCTTTAAATGCAAATCGTCGCTGCAGGTTGAATTATTGTGGTTTAAGCAATAATTATTACCTTCAAGCACTTCAAATATTGCCTGCGCCATCTTGCAGCTCTCTTGATGAACAATAGGTCCTCGATTAGTCTGGACTGTCTGCCGGCATACGACCCGTACCTCTGTTGAGAAACATTGGAAATATATTTTTTTTCTTTTTCAGGAATCTCAAACAAGGTGGTATGAGAAATAACTAAATAAATATATATGTGTTAATTATATCTCAAATGAGTGCAAGATGTATTTGTTTACGAGAACAAGACAACTGTTGTGGCGAATGCCTCCGTCTAAACGACATTTCAAGCCGACACACCGATATCAAAAACTTGTTTTTGTGATCTACACACATCTTTAAGTGGTGGTTTATTTGAATAAATATTTAAATAATCCAAGCTTATACTCGGAAAAGTTTGTTTTTTTTTTATCTGCAGTGACAATACGCCTCATCTCGAATCGACAAATCTGCGCTCGGAACAGTGACTGACAACACTTCGAAACCAATCACAGACAAGAGGACTCACCTCGCGGAAGGGATAGCTTTTCCACCAATAGGAGCCGTTAAACTGACGCACGCACTCATTTCGCGGCAAAAAAGATTTCGCGCGAAAACCGTCCCAGCCTTGTTTGGATGTAGATCAGCTGGGACAATAACAACAATAACAGCCGATATAGGCATCGGTAGGAGACTTGGACGGAAGGTTTGCCATCGAGTTGAGCCTTAACATCACCAACGGATGCTACTTTAACGGACGCATTTTTATTTGACCGCTATATTCTTTCTATCTCCACTTTTGTCGGACTGCTTCTTGCGTCCACCAAACAAAACGAGTGGTTGAGGCTAATAATTTAGCTAGCATGCTAATTTGCCCTATATTTCAATTTTGGACGTTTTCCCACAGCTGTCTGTTGAACCAAGTAGCACTTTGTTGCAAATTATTTTAAATATGCATTTGACTTATCCGGATTATGTCTGTTTCGATATGTATTGCATTACGTTTTTATTTCCCCAGGAAAGCTGATGTAAAGTTTTAATCAGTGGTCAGTTAATTCTCGCGATAAGGATAACAATAATTAAGATCGTCAACTAGCTGTGAATGGTTTGTTTGTAGGCGGTATTGGCTTTTTTGTTGACTTGTGTGTTGTTAGGAATTGAGCTAGCAGATTAGCAGCACGATAGCCGTGTTGAGGACAGTGTGGTGGGGCCTCTCCGCTCTTCTCCACTGACTCGACAGATGACAACAAAAGATTAGCTCTCTGCCGCTAGCTCGCTAGTCATCAGCCGTCTTTACTGGCGAGGTTAATTTGAGACACTTAGGTACAACATTACCAGAGGTTGCTGTGGATCCTGCAGGATTATTATATATGTGCCACAATTCCTGATGGGCAGAACGTAATTTCTTATCGTTGCGTGAAATTTGTCATTGCATAAGTAAAAGATGGCATTTCTATTTCATAATTCGATTGACAATGACATACAATGGAGGACATTTAAAGAGATGTCCAAGGTGCCTAACAAAGACTGCCAGCAGACTCTCAGTGGATATAGCTTGTGCTCCCATTAATTCATTGACAAGTACACATTCAAGGAAGTGCTGATACCAACTTAGATTACAGCACCAGGGTTCTTTACCCATCAACACTTGTAAAGTCCATCTGAGGGGAACTGAGTGCAACACTGCCATGTCAGAGACGCTGATAACAGGACAGACATCTGAGGACCTCTTGGCTGACTTTGAGACTTTGCTGAACTCTGGGAGTATCAACCTAGGCGAAGACCACCAGATTGTGATCATCACCAGCCCCAGCAATGAAGGACTTCACTCAGCCAGTGCCCCATCAAGCACGGGGGAAATCCTGCTGTTTGCCACCCCGCAGGGACCTGCAGATGTTGCCGTCCAGGACAAGAGACGTCCAACGCTTGGAAGACCACCGGTGAGAAGTGGGAAAACGTCACTATGGGTTTTAAGTTAGAATATAGGGACATACCCGTCTAGCCACCTGTTGCTGTCAGTTTTCTTTCTCTGTTCTGGAACTATTATTTGCCAAAATATGTAATCATGTTTTAAAGTAGAGAGTTATTTTATCTACAACTACTTAATTGTATTTTTTTTTTTTTTTTTCCCTCAGGTTAAGCGGAAGCTGGACCTGGATAGTGACCACCAGTATGTTAGCACTACTCGACCATCCACAGGCCAAGTACCACTCTCAACACCGGCTCCTCCCAGAGGTACAAACACATGCACTGCTCATTTTATCTGATATTCTCATTGTTGAAGAAAAATTGGTGGGTGGCAAGGTGGCGCAGTGGTTACACCTGGAAAAATTGGAAAATTGCCCAGATTTGTGAATGAGAGAGTGAATGGTTGTTTGTCTCAAACACCTGCAATGGTGTACCCCGCCTCTTGCCCAATGATAAGCTCCAGCATCCCTGTGACCCTTACCGCAGGATAAGTGGTAGATAATGAATGAATAAATGAAAAGGAAAAATAGCTGGAATTGACAGCGGGAGCAGCCTGTCTGCATTAGGTCACTACTGCATTCATCAAATTCATTCATAACCTTTATACGGCTGTCTTGTCAGCAGTGGGGCAAACAATATTTGACCCCCCCAAAATGCAGAAGGAGGAGAAAAAGACAAGAGACCCAGTTAAGGTCTCAAGTAATGGCTCTAAAATATGAGCAGTGTAATAAGATCATTTTTGTTTTAATGTAAACACCATTCATGAAACCACAAGTACTCGACATGCACAGGCATGAACTGGACACATGTCCCAGAAGATTGTTGTCTCTGACCAATTATCAGTTCATGGAAAACATTTAAAACTGAGAGAAAAAAGCAAAAAGTTGTGTAATCCTGGAAAAATATATTTGAAGATTCTCACAACTCCTCAGCAGATACAATTGCAATCTTGCATTCAAAAGGTAACTTTGACAAGCATTTGAAATAGTTTAATCTAAATTTATTTAACCAAAGAGTAACTAATTAGCTCTTTGTGTCAAGAAGTTCTAAGTTGTCTGTGGAGGGTCTCAGTCATCCAGGTAATGTTCAATTCTTGTCAGAATCTTCTTATCATAGTAACTTGACTTGATTTTCTTCCCTTGAAGATGTTTCACCTCTCATCCGAGAGGCTTCTTCAGGATCTCTCGGATGGGAAGAAAATCAATTCCAGTTGCTACGATAAGAAGAATTGGACAATCATCAATATTTTCCAAGTTGTAGAATGTAGAAGTAAAGTTGTTCTATTGGAGGATCTATACTACATTACAAAAAATAATCCAGAAAATAATAAGATAACTTTTCCAGTAGTCATGCAAAGAAAACATCTTGTTACTTAGGTTCTGTCCCTCGCTGTCATTACAGCTAAATTGTCACTGAAAAGTTTTTTTTAAAATAGTGGAAAATAATCTTTTTCTTATACAGTGGCAACAGAGACAGAAGTGTTTATTAGGATGATAAGATAAGTTAAGATAACTAGTCTAAGAAATGGATGCCGGAGGAAAGCTTGGATTGTGAATATCCTACCAGAAATACATAAAGAGTGACATTTTGTGGCACTTTCACCTGGTTTTCAGGTTTAGCTGCTCTAATGTTAGATTTCCAAGTTTTTCAAATTGAGCTTGTAGAAATAACAACCCAAAACAAATCAAGAGCTTGTAATCGTCCAGAAATGTGATTTTTGCGCTTGTTCTCATTTAGTGATAGACAGGAAACTGTGTGATATGACACCATTATATGTCATTGGTTGTTAGAAAGTCTCAGACTAAACTGTTTCATTTTTGTGAGTAGATTGAAAATGTGATCTTTCAAAAGAGACCCGCAGTCATGATTTGTCACATACCATGTATTTTAAAACTAGTTCTGGTCCAACAATCTTCAGCGGACAAACTGCGATGTGGAAACTTGAAGCCTGGACCTCACAAACCCGAGGAATTTCTTCATAGTTAAGCAGGAAACACTTTACATCTAGTTGCTTACCCTGTAAAACAAAAAGACAGCATATTCATTGAATTCTGAGTTTTTAAATGGTAGAAGTTGTAGATGCTTTTCAAAAGATTTTGTTTTGGCTACACTAGACAATTATGTTTTATAAACTATTTGAGGTTGTTGATGTTAAATTTAAAGTGGCAGGATAATTACATGTAGTTTTAGGACTCATGTATGGATCTGTCAAAGATATTTTGAAAAATAATTTTGATATTGTAGCTCTTTACAACTTTTATCCTCCTACTTGAGTTTTACTTCAGCAGTTCCTGAATAGCACTGCAATGTTCCCAAGAAGGATATGAAAGTAAATTTATAGCAATATTTCAAATGCACAATGACAATTTTGTGGTTATAATGAGTTTCCTGGGTGTGTATGAGACTAGAAAGAATTTCTGTTCTTATGTTGTGAGGTTCCTGTCTAATCATAAGCTAGCTTAATTAAGTCAGTCAACTTTATTGTCAGTACTGCCATATGTTTCACACACATACAGTGGATTGAAATGGCGTTTCTCGAAGACCCACGCTGCAGGAGTACGAAAATTATAATTAATATCACACACAGGAACGTTTTGTAACGAGGAAGCAAGGTTGTGGCGAAATCATAAAAAAGTTAAGGCACAAGTGATTTTTTTTAAAGTGACAGCAGAAAAAAAAAATGCACTTGCGCTTCCATGAATATCCAACTTCAGTTTTTCTCATCATTTTATGAGGCCGAATAGCAGCCTCTGATTCGATTCCAACAGGGGACCTCTCAGTGTGGAGTTTGTATGTCCTCCCCGTGTCTTCCCGTTCTTCAGTTTCCTCCCACAGTCCAAAAACATGCAGCAGGTTTATTGGAAAAAATGGGAAAATTGCCCAGATTTATGAATGAGAGAGTGAATGGTTGTCTGTTTGTTTATATGGCCCTGTGGTTGTGGCGACGAGTCTAGGGTGTACCCCCGCCTCTTGCTCGATGGTAGCTGGGATAAGCTCCAGCATCCCCCACAACGCCGAGAAGGATAAGCAGTAAACAATGGATGGATGGAAAATAGCAGCCTTTACACATGCAAAGTTTTACAAATCTTGGAACTCTGTAAACCCATTGACGTGTCTTGTGAATCCACATAGAAAAAGCAAGGGGAAAGTCAAGGAAAGCCTTGTGTTGTGCCTCATTTTACTGTGGGGAAGCATAAAACTTCATTCGTTAATATGTAAAACCAGTGTGACAGAAAGTATTGTTTTGAAAACGAGATGTTTTGAGTAATTGACTGTGTGTTTGCTCTGATGTAAATGTTTGCTATGATGTAAATGTAAGTGTGAACAGGTGGTAGGAAACAGTCTGTTCCTTGATTGTTGCAGAATGTTTGAATTTAAATATGAGTATATTGTTTTTAGTACATAAATGAGAAGTTTCCAACACCCTATTGGCAATTTCATTTTACACAGAGTGAATCTGTGGTATTTTATGTCAAGGATGGGGTTCCCCTTACTGTTCACCAGGTGATTAAGTCATTAACATCACAACATGATTTTCCTTCCAGTTGCACGATCCGCAATTGAGAAGTCACGGTACGACACATCCTTGAATCTGACAACCAAGCGCTTTCTGGACCTCCTGTCGCAGTCAGCCGATGGCGTGGTGGACCTTAACTGGGCCTCGCAGGTGCTGGATGTCCAGAAAAGGCGTATCTACGACATCACCAACGTCCTGGAGGGAATCCAACTCATTTCCAAGAAGTCCAAGAACAACATTCAGTGGCTGTAAATAGAAAGTCTTAAGTGTTTTTACAGAATAGTTTTTAGCGGAATAGTAAATAGACCAGGGTTTCTCACCTTTTAAGTCCCCTTGTAAAACCATTTTTAAAAATTTCATCAAAAGTATGATGAAACTATACCTTTTCTACAATTTACTTCGGGATTTTTGAAAATTCTCTCGCAATATTACATTGTCATGATTAACATAAAAGAATGAACTTGATGTACAAAAGTTTAACTGGTCAACAAAGGTACAATGTCATTTTTTTCACTGAAATAAGAAATTTATAACCATGAAATGAATTCTAGAAGCTAAGTATAGACTCTTGCCTCAGAAATGTGGTCAATCTTGTTCATGTTTGGAGTTGATTAACTGATTTCCTCTAACTTCCAGAGGAAACCGCATTGATGGAGCATTGGTCACCCGCCACAAGGAGCTTCAGAGGGAAGTGTGTGACCTAACTGAGGCTGAAGAGCAGCTTGACAAACTCATTTTCAAATGCAACCACCAACTTCGACTGCTCACGGAGGACCCTCAGAACAAGAAATATCCTTTTGAATCAAGTGATTTACATGCTACTGAAAAACCCTCAAGAGGTTTGACATGAGGTTCAAAGGTTTTCAGATAAATAGATAAAAGTGGATGACGAAGTTAGTGATCAATCCAGTGTTCTGCCCCTCATTGAACTAACAGTGGATAGTGGATATCACCACTGAGAACATCTGTTACAAGTCAACATAAAAATATAAAGCCAACATAACCTGCCCATTCAAGACATCAATTCATGTTGGGGAGATTCTAAAAAGCTGAACATTGTTTGTTCTTACATGATTAAAATCATTTTTAGGAATGAATTAATTCTTGTCAGTAGCAGGAGAAGAAACCTCCTATGTATCTGAAAGAAAATTTCTGTATTGGCTTATGTAGCATTGGATTAAAAAAAGCTTACCGATCTCATGACTGTCATATTTTAATGAATTATTTGTCTAGATATATATTGTGTTGCTATTACAATAGTCTTTCCACAAGAATAGACCTACACTTATGCCAAACAGAAAATTGCACAAAAACCATGAAACCAGATTAGGTAACTGCATATACAAAGTGCAAGGCTCCATTTTGGGGAAAATATTTCACATTTTGTCTGGATGTCTTAAACAAGTATGTCTTAACAAATGTAGTCAATGTATTGTATACATTTTGGCCAGACCTCTTGTGGTGTCCTGTTCCTTAATGGGTTTGGTGACGCTAGGCTATGTGCGCTGCAAGGACTTGAGGAAGTCATTTGATTTGCCGGACCAACTGGTCATGGTGATCAGAGCTCCACCAGAAACCCAGATGCAGGTTTCTGAGCCAAGCGAGGTGCAGTTTTTAAAATGTTTGAGATTAATTTTTTTTAATCAGGCAGTGTCTTACATTTTCCGACTGTTCTTTTTTTCCTGTCAGGGCTACCAAGTGTCTCTGAAGAGCACACTGGGCCCCATCGACGTCTTTCTGTGTCCAGAGGACAGCTCGGAAGTCTGCAGCCCCGTCACAGGAGTTAGTCCCTTGAAGCCAAATGCTGATCCCTCGCTAGCCTCACTGCCCACACAAGCCACAAACCAGTCACAAGCTAGATCCTCCAAACCGCCCCTAGAGGCGGACTTATCACCAGCGTCCACATCATCCACAGTCACAACTACCTCTCAGCAGGACCCCTCGTCCCTGGTGTTAGGAGGCGACACCGGTGGGTATTAACATCACCTGGTTGTCCTTGATGTGACTTTTACTGACAGCATAGAAACAAAAGATATGATTTTGAAGGCTTACACAGATTCTGAAATTGTGGATTTAATATCCAGCTGTGACCGAATAATAGTTTGTTTTCCTAGAATTTCCTAGAATGAGGGGTGGCATAGCGCAGGAGGTAGAGCGATCGTCTTTGGAACCAAACCTTCCTGGTTAGATTCCCCGCCCCTCCTAGTGTGTCAAAGTGTTGTTGAGCAAGACACTGAACCCCTAACTGCTCCCCTGGCGCTGGTAGACGGCAGCCAACTGCTCATGGTTCATCCATGGTGGGTTAAATGCAGTGAACGAATTTCTCCACGAGGGATTAATAAAGTATACATTATTATTAATCTACGACAGTTAGTGAGGAACTAATATAGGAATGGCCTTAAAAAAACTGGGCAGTCCTTCAATTGTTGATCAATCACTTAATGTCTTTGTTGGATTTGACCCAAAATGCCTTTGAGGTTCCTTCATTCAACAAATGATACAAATATGTAAAAAGTGTAAAAAATACTTTAACATTAAGAAATTAAATAAAGATCAATAGAGAAAAGTCACAGATATTTAGGCAGTGTACCTGAATAGATATTACATTGTAAATTAGATACTTTATATTATTGTAATAATTGTTTCTCTGTGTCATAACTTAGGGCAATAGAATCCTAGCTATTAGCATAAAGAAATAAATTTGTATTTAATTAGAAACCTTGTTTAGTGTATAATATATGATCTGTTGTGCATTTAAACTGATTTTGGCAGTATTTGTCACACTTTCCTTGACAGAATCACTCTTGGGCAGTGACCCCTTCTCTGGCCTGGGAGACATGCCTGATTTTGACCTTTCACCTCTTTCGTCTGGGGACTTTCTGAGTGGCGAGGGCCTCTCTCTGCCTTTGGACAGTTTCATTAACCTGTCCCCCCCTCAAAGTCACGACTATCACTTTGGGCTAGAGGACCATGAGGGAATCAGCGAACTGTTCGATTGTGACTTTGGTGACCTTTCACAGGTTTTGGGGGAGAGCTGAAGGAAAAAAGGACCAGCATGTCTTCAAATCCAGCTAGAATTTCCTTGCCCCTACGAACACCTAAAGTAAGTGAGGGTGTAGTATTAGGATTTTCAGGGGTGGTAAAATGCAGAGTAGTAATTTCCTGGGATTTTGAGAATTCTACCCCAACCTAAAATGACAACATCCCCTTCAAAGTGTCCAGCACTTCTTTGACCATATCAACATTATTAGACCAACCTTAGCTTTAGTATAGCTATTTAAATTATTTAAGTGAATATTATTTTCATATGTTTTTAACAGGTGGGTTCTTTTTCAAGTTTATTTTTATCCAAGTGGATTGTGTAGGTGTTGTTTGCGTGTGGAGAATTGATTCGGAGGGCTGGTTTCCTTAACGGCTCCATGGGACACATCCGTAGCCTGCTGTTTTTGGAGCTGCTACAGTTAAAATTGACAAAAACAGCAATGCATTTTTGGGGCCAGACTTTTCAAAGGCATCTTGGATCTTTGATGTGAAGTTTCATTCTTGTTCCTTGTCACAATCTCAGATGTGATTTTAATGCAGTACAAAAGTCTCTTCTTCTGCAAAAATTACAGTTTTTGAAACACTGGAATCCTGAAAGGCTGGATCCTCAAACATTGCCAAAACTGACAGTCAGTGACCTTGCATGCCCCTACTGGGTTCAGATTCGACATTCGACTTGAGTGTTTTGCTTCACTGAATTGCAGTTTGAATGACTGAAAGGTGAATCAGCCATCTGATCTGAATTAATTTTTACAAAGTAGAAGTGAAGATACTTTTGAGGAGATTGGCCCTCAAAGATGCTGTTATGTTTTAAATGTTATTTTTTTCCTCAGAACTTTCAAAGGGCATCTGGATATCATGGGGTTGGGCGATATAATGCACAGTCTTATTTAAGTGTCAAAGAGCCGGACAGTTAGATTATCCAAATTTAAAAAATTCTATTTTGAAATCATCTTCATTAGATAAACATATAAACTGTTTGTGGTTGTTGGCCTAACAGTGGCCCATTTGAAATGTCAAAATATTACCCAACCCTAATCTGTGCTCATAAGCCATTTTAGACCGGTAGAATTATTACTTAGAGAAATTGTGTGTTTGTTGAAGGAAAGGTTAGCAATTAATCCCTGAAAGGTCAAGATGTGTGTTGTGTTTGTGTGTAGGAAACCAGACTGCTGCAGCTATGTTAGCGGGGAAAATATTTTATATTTTTTTAGTTATTTAGGCGTTTAGCCATAGTCTCAGGTGTTTGGAGCAGAGCAAAGTCTTAAATTGTTGTTTTTCGATGCAAATATGTATGAGAGTGTCACTGTTTTAGATGTATTTCATGGATGATGCAAAGGTTTATATATTTTTACAGGTTGAGGAATATCCATCAAGGCAGGTGTTTTCAGGCTTTTCCGCCACAGTTGAAGTAAGATGAGATAAATGCCAGTAGCTTTAAGGGGCAGGATTTATCAGACTTTTATTGTCCTTTGGGAGAACTCCCATAGGGCCTCAGATCTAAAAGACCTCCCGTAACTCCAAACCACATCTTGGTGACCGATGTGACTGACTTACAGCACAAGCCTAGGGCTGCTTACATGGGTACAGAGAGCTCCCTTATCCCCCGAGTGGCTACTGTGTGAAATGCTTGTTTCCACAGAGCAAGTCGTTCATGTTAAAGCCTTGTTCTTGTGTCACTTTAAAAAATGAAAGCATTTGTTTAACAATTGGTTCGAGTAAAGAAAACCTTACATGGTACCAGAAACTGACAGCCAAATCAACAAAAAGTTGGAAGACTACAAATAGATTAGTAACTTAAGAATGGAAACAATTTGTTTTGAATATACAAAGTTCTTTTTTTCCTTTTTAAATTTACGGGGGCTTCCATAATGTAGAAACCCTTTATTTATTTCCCTTTTTTTTCCTTTTATTTGTGAACCCCAAAGTTCAAACTGCACCTTTTGAGCACCACTGCATCTTCCATCATTTAAGGGTTTTCTGTATTGACTGTTTTCATTACTTTTTATTTTTCAGTATATTTTCCTTTAATGAGTTTGACATTCACATTTATGCCTTAAATCAATATCCAAGCAAGGTTCTTATCTTTCTAATCAAGGTTCTTATCTATGCTGAAACAGATCAATTTCCTCTCTTTTTTGTCCAATAATCACATCAGGCTTCACCGTCACATAGTTTATATACATACATTTTTCGTTTTAAATAAGCAGCAATAAGAAAGTCACTATGTCATTATGCACTCAAAGTGTTGGATAAAATCTGTCCTGTGCCGCATGTGAAATATTTTGAAATGCCTATGTTGAAGCTTTTTCCATGTTTTAAATTATGTAAGCTAACGTGTTTATTCATTCCTCAATGATTATGATTTATTGGTGAGTGTTTGTGTATGTTTGAAGAACATAACCTGTTAAATTTCATATTTATTGAAAATGGGGTTCTCGGTAGAAAAAAAAAATCATACAACTCTCAATTAGTTTTTTAATGGTAGGACTGGTCTTCACACCTTAATTACCTTTTTGCCAGGTAGATCCAAACAAGTCATTTATTTGAAACATGTGCTCTGTAATTGTAAATGTTGGATTTTTTTTTTTTTACAGATTACCATTCTTATGAGTAGCACATTGCTTTTGCTAAATGTTTCCCCAGGAGAATATATTATCCCGTCTGATTCATCATCGTGTGTATGCAGCCACAGCATGAGCTAATGATGTAAAAACTGTTTTTATGGTTTCATTCTTACCTTTTCAGCGTTTCCCCTCTGTCACTTGCAATGTTTTTTAACTCTTCATATGAGAGGTATCCTTGCCTATGGGAGGCTCTACATACTTTGCAATGTAGCCTACTCTTGCCTCCGAGTTTTGAGCATAAAAATTTAGAGCATCTTAAGAGAATCTGCTGACAGCAGTGCTTTATCACTCATGTAACACTCAGAATGTAGCAGATCAAAGTTTGAGTGGCTTTTTTTTTTTTTTTTTTTTTTTTTTTGTTCATTATAAAAGCTGTTTTTTTGGTTTTCCCCAGGACAAAAAGGGGGGCCTTTCCGTTTTAAAAAAAAAAAAATTTTTGCTTTTTTTCAGGGTTGGGGCAAATCCC
>CAAKHD010010640.1:167881-190774 GCA_901007705.1 Fistularia tabacaria
CCACACTTTCTAAAAATTATTCTCCTACAACTTTTTTTTATCCAATATAAACTCCATAAGATTTTAATCATAATTTTATGTTTTTTTTTTTTTTTTTTTTTTTTGTTTGTTCATTATAGAAGCTGTTATTTTGGTTTTCCCCAGGACAAAATGTGGTGCCTTATCGATTTCAAAAGATAAACATCTTGTGCTTTTGTCAGGGTTGGAGTCAAGTCCCCTCCAAATTTGAAATCCCCTTTTAAAATTGACACACCTACTGTATAAATTGGATTTTTATAATATTGGTATATATTTAGTATATTTATCTGCTTAAGGTGCCAGAGCAAATGAGTCTACCAATGAAAGCTATCATTAACGATCATTTTGCATTCATAGTAACCTTATCACATAATATAATAAATACAAAGAAGTGGCATTTTCTTTCAAAATTCTTGTTTAATGCGATTAAATTCCAGATTAGCTCCAACTCCGATTTAAGTGTACAAAGTGCTTTTCAGGAAAACTGGCTTAGCCATACAAGTAACTATCATGATTGTCTTTTAAGTGATTCCTTTTGTTTATACAGATTCTATTTCTATTGCTGCATTCTGGGATGGAGGTTAGGGGGGTTGTACACATGAATTCTTGATGAGCCCCACTTTCCCTTTTTTTGTATAAAATTTTCCTTTTAGAATTTTTTTTTTTTTTTTTTTTAAAGAGGTTACGTACTTTGATTTCACACAAACATCTATGTCTGTGCCTATGTTTTGTCTTTGCATCATAACCACAGGTGATCCAGTGATGAAGTTAACCATGATTATCACTGCGCTGTGAAATCAGTTGGCTGGGAAACAAAAACAGATCATTAAAACTGTTCTGAAAACCATGTTTCTTTTGAAACCAATTAAAGTCAGCCCGATAAGAGGAGATTTCAGGCTCTTTGCGGAATCTCTCCAGGTAAGTCACACATTTCCAAAGTGGGGGTTGAAACTACCTTGAAAGAAAAGGGAAGGGTGTGTGATATTTTTCCGAAGTTCTGTAAAGTTAAAAGAAACATTTTTGAAAAGGTATGTATTTTGCTGAATTGTTCAGCAGATTGCTTGAGCTTGCAATGCAGTGTGTATAATTGGCAAGAGATTACAAGGAAACTACTCAATTAAGTTGCAAGTTAGATTTTTTTTTGTGTGTAATTGGTGAGAAACTAAAACTTATTGATGGTAGCAGCATCAATGCACTTACAAAGAAGCACAAAGTGGCGGAACACTTGAGCTTTCATTTCTACTCGGTGTAACATTAGAAATGTTTCTTTTCGATATGATCAGTTTTTTATATGTTGTGTTGTATGATTCCCATTAGAGGGAGCTGTTTGACTGAGTAAGACTGGGTCAGGAGGAGTACAATAAATGTAATTGTCTGTTGCATTATAATACCATGTTAAAATCTAACAAAATGTGATAGAGGCTGAATTTCTATACGTGTGGATTTTTTGGATAATTTTAAAGATATTAAAATTTGAATTTAGAATACATTTTATATACCATCGGATTTACTGTCGTCTCAACCAGTGATGTGTCCTGAAACCGAAGTGAAAAGACGCATCACTGGTGGAGACTTCAGGATGGAGTTGGCCTGTCTGGTATTGTGGTGTGAGGACAACAACCTCACTGTCAACATGGACAAGACCAAGGAGATGATAGCGAGCTTGAGGAAGGAGAGGAGACCTCATCAGCCACTGTTCCCTCAGATCATGAGTTTGAGAGGGTTAACAACTTTAACTACACATCATTGAGGACCTCACCTGATCCCTCTACACCACGCAGACTGTCAAGAGGGCTCAACAGCGGCTGTACGTCTTGAGGTGGCTGAGGATGTTTGGCATGTCGCCCAAGATCCTCAGAAACTTCTCCAGTTGCATTGTTGAAAGCATCCTTACCAGCTGCATCACTGTGTGGTATGGCAGCACCACTGTTCTGGACCACAGACGCCTGCAGTGAGTGGTAAAGATTTCAGAGAGGATTGCCAGAATCCCACTGCCTTCTCTGCGGAGCATCTACAGCAGGAGAGCTGCCTCCATCGCCAAGGACCACGACCACCCTCAACATGAACTGTTCACACTCCTACCCTCCGACTGAAGGTACAGGAGTGTGAAATGTAGAACGACACGACTGAAGAACTCGTTCTACCTGACAGCCATCAGACTACTGAACAGGTGAGCTGACACTATTCTTCTTTCTGCACTTTACATGCAGCATAGTCCGTGCTGTGCTCATTTGACATTAACTAATGCCATTCATGTAACTACTGCCAATTTAAATTGCACTCATCCTTGCACCTGCCTTTTGTGAGTTGCACATCAAGCTGCACTCACATGTCTCATTGCACTGCCATCATTGTTCATATTTATGTTTACTATCGTTATCTCTTAACAATATACATCCAATGCACTGTGAACAGCAAAGTAGGAATTTCACTGTAAAGGGAATCACGTTTCTACACTGTGCACGTGACAATAAACGCTTTGAATCTTGAACCTTTCTCTTAAAGTGCTTATTATGTCATTTTCTTGCTTAAGGTAATTTCTTGCTTTAGGTAATTTCTTGTAGATTTTATTGTGTAATTTTTTTAGTAAGTTCTTGGATACTTTTCAGAAGGGTTTTTTTTTTTTCGAAGGGGGCGCATTTCTGGAAAACATCAGAAGTCAGTGGAGTGAGAAAAGGGTCACTGAGATGTTAAATAGTATGTAGGAGGAGTCATGTGTCATTCTCTTTGTCTCTTTCAATATCTTCTTTCAGACAAGCAGCATGGAGCAGCACACCCAAACACATACTCTCAGTGGTGAGTTCAGTTAAATATTCTTGTTTCACCTGTTTTAATTCCTCAGAGAAAACTGAGATGCATTAGCACCCCGGGTGAAGATATTGACTGAGTAATAAGATGTTTTGACAGCATTTAAATGCTTTAGTTTTTAATGTGAACGCAATGTTTTATATTTTGGGTGGACAGCACCAGAATCCTCTCGTCTGTTAAGGTCTGGTCTGTTTTCTCTACTGCTTGACTTCTGAGTGCATCCTAGGAGAATCACAATGTTACAGAAGTACCCATGCATTACTGGGTGTCTTTTAAAATTTCATATTCTTGGTACTGAAGTTGACTGAAAAACTAAGAGTCACTATTTTCAATCCATAAGCATTTGAATATTGTTATCAAATTTGATAAATTCCTTACCATGACTAACATGTGTTCTTAAAAATAGATAAGTATATATATTGGTGGATAAGGTCCATCAAAATAATAATCCAGATTAATTAATTTGCATGATTGTTTAATTCAAAATGTCAGTGAATGCACGGTGAATAATGAATCAAAATCCGATCTGTTCTGCTCTTACTCTATCTAGTGGCAGAACCAACTCGATCAACAAACATTCACTTCAACAGCGTCATGCACCTCAAAATGTTCAAGATTTCATATAAACACAGTCACTTTATATTTGGTATTTATTATTCAGACCCACTCTTCATTTGAAAATACGATGTTTATTGAGAAGTATATTGTGTCATGTGTTGCATTTAACGACCTTTAAAAGGACAGCACATTATATTACTTTTCAGCATGTCTTTACAGAAGAGAGGCCCATACGTAAGTCTATAAAGTCTTTAAATGCAGCAACCTGTTGGATCTCTGTCTCAATAACGCTTGCCTTATTTCTAGCCTCCTCTCTCACCTGCTAAGAGACTAATTTCTATGTAAACAGTTTAAGATGCAATGCAGATTTGACTAAATCCCACCTGTTCTACCAGGAAATGGCCGCTGTCGACTGAAACTGGTTAACTTTGAGGTTGAGGAAAACCATATTCACCACAACACGGAGGGACTCAGCAAAAACCAACTTGTGGTTCGACGAGGAAAACCCTTCAAACTTAAACTGGTGTTCCATGGACGGCTGTGGAATCCCTGCACTGAGAGGCTGGTGCTGGAAGTTTCACTGGGTATCATAACTGCTAGCATTTATAAACAGTATAGCAAAAAATTTGTTTTTTTGCTTTGTCACATGGCTTATCTTGGGTAAAATAAATGTATAAGATAGTCTTTAATTGACCCAATTTATCAATATGACTGCCCTAATATATTTTTTTACGCTTTACCTCCAACATTTTCAGAAGTACTCCCTGTGACATTTTAACAGCGGCAATATCGTACTATATGGTTCAGAGAAACTAGTCAAATTTAAAGTATAAAGAAAATATATTAATTGTCTTTTCTAAGGCCTATTTTTCACTGTCTCAGAAGTAATTGAGATATATTCTGGGCTCAACTGGCTTTAATAGAAATCATTTTAACAACATGACTTATTTAAGAAAGTATTTGTCAATGTAACTCTAGTTTGTTTGTTTGTTCTGAATTTACATTTTCAATGAAAGCAATATATTTACTCTGCTTTAATTTGAACCTTATCGCGTCAAGTTAATTCTAAGCATTTAGTCTAAACCCCTTACATTCAAAAACAACATTTTTTTTTTTATCAGGGATGTATAATATTTTTCTTTCACCTTGCAGAAATTGGGATATGGGTAATGATTTTTTTTTTTTTTTCCACCCTTCCACACACTCTTTCATTCTTCATGCAGGTTGTTTATCAGAGAAGATGCTAGTTCAGTTCTCTGACAATGGGTCCAACTCCCAAGGCTGGTCAGCAAGAATTCATCCAGGAAACATGAACCACCCGTGGGTAACTGTACATGTCTGTGCCCCTGTTCGTGCTTCCGTCGCCCAGTATCACCTCCTGGTCCACATGGAGACCCATCAGGACAGAAGGAGCTTTGCTGCAGGAACGTTTGTGTTGCTTTGCAACCCTTGGCTGAAGGGTGAGTCTGCGTAGAGAAATTTGCAAAAATTGCATGCAAGCTTTTGGATTCAAACTTCACATTTTATTAGATATTCATTCTAAATATCCTATTGGTAATATTTGAGGGCTTAATTTTTTCCAAATTGTTAGCTTTACATTCAGGAATTTGTACAACGTACAGTAGGTATATATGGAAAGCCTTTGTCAAATAATGTGCCATTGTAAGTGAGGTGACAGCAGTCTGAGGTGGATGGAAAAGAAGTGGCTGTGAAGTCAGGAGATTTGGGGAAACCAGCACCAGCAAGTTCACTTGATCTGATGCTGCTGAATTACTTTGCCTCAATCAGGAGAGCGGAGAGGTCCTGGGACTGCAGGGTGTCTCCAGGGACAACTCCCCTTGCATCTCAACAAGTGTAGATCTTTGGTGTTGTCTTGCATTACCTAGTGAATTTCATCCACGCCTGATGTCACGATCACTAGATATGCCCTGATATATGCTGCTTAACCTCCGCCTCAATTGCCTGCTCTCCTTCTGGTGTTCAAATTCTTTTTTTATTAGGTTTTTCTTGGAAGGTACCACTTGCTTCCCAATTCACTTTGCTCTCAAGATATATTAAAATGTAAATGTTATGTCAATGATTTGCCTCAAAAAACACATCTGCTGTTTGTAATTTCTCTGAAGCTGATTCAGCAACAACATTTCTCTCAAGTAAAATGTATCGTTGAAAGAGGGAGATTTAAAAGTTTGATGATATTACTTTATTCGCCTGTGTTTGAAATACTTTTTTGTGAGATTTGCTGTATACACCTGTTTTCCAGAGGATCCTGTGTATATGCCGCATGATGCACAAATAGAAGAGTACATCAAAAGCGATTATGGTCTGGTCTACATGGGTACTCATCTGAATGTATGCTCGCGGCCCTGGTCCTTTGGACAGGTAAGTGACAAATAAAACAGCTACTGGGAATGTACTGTGTAAAAATAATAAACTATTTATAACCATGCAGTATGAGCCTGGGGTCCTTGAGGCATGTCTGTGGCTCCTGCAGGTCAGCCCACAGCATCTCAGAAATGAACTCAAAGACTACATTCTACGAGCAGATCCAGTCTACCTTAGCAAGGTGGTGTGTGCGATGGTGAGAACACATAAATGATATGTGAGGACTAAAAATCCAAGCTTAAAAAAAGGTTTAGGTAATCATTCATCTGAAAATGGAAATTCCATAAGAACCTACTCAATGTAGATAATGGTCTGAAGTACCATGTATTTTTCTGAGCTCTTCTTTAAACAATCCTATGAGTACAATTCATTTTGTTTTTCTCTTCACCCTAAAAATGCTAAAATTAAGGTCAGTAATGTGTTTTGTTGCTCTGAAAGGTGAACTGTAACGATGACCTTGGTGTGCTAGAGGGAAAGTGGGAGGGTAGCTACAGAGATGGTGTGAGGCCGGCAGAGTGGAGTGGCAGCGCTGACATCCTGCACCGCTGGGTCTTGTCCAGCTGCAATCCTGTGAGATACGGACAATGCTGGGTTTTTGCCTCTGTCCTCTGCACAGGTTTGTTCAAGAGTTGCAGAAGGAGTGTGGTTACTCTAGAATTCTAGGGTCACACTTAAGTTTAATAGATAGATTTGTTGATATAATTCTTTTGTTTTTTTGATACGGTCAAGTCACCAGTAGTTTCATTTTTTTCATTTTGTCATTTGTGCAATGATTGAAGTGCTGAATTGACCATTCAATTCATTCAAATATGCAAAGAAACTATAAGTATTTCTTTTGCCGCTCCTTTACTTTTGCTCAGAGCTTAACCTTCAAAATTCGGGTATATTCAGCTCAGCTCAACTGTCTTTTTTTGTTCAGTGATGAGAGTTCTAGGCATTCCCTCGAGGGTGGTGACAGTATTTAACGCAGCCCATGACAGTCATAATGACCAGATCATTGAGGAGTATTACTCAACCACAGGAGAGAAGTTCGTCACGTCATTGGACAGCATTTGGTTGGTCTCCCTCTCTCTTTCTCTGACAATCCTGCGCTCTCTCTAACTCTAACAATTCAATGAACAGATCTCCTTTTATTGATGACCATCGGAATTGCCCACAGGGGACAAATACAATTTTTTAAAATTTGAATTGAATTTAAGTTTCATCTACATTTAAACTAAGCTGTCCATTATTAACCTCAATGTACTCCATACTTCTCAGCGTTTTGTGCCATCTTTAATTTAACATAAATTTAAATTTTACAATAGATTATGACGCAGCTCTTTGCAATACAATAAGATAGAGAGCTGCAAGACATCATATCAATTGCTAACATATGATGTGGTTTGATAAGATACAAACATACATACAATGATCATATGTTATGAATGTGTGTACTTAATATGAAACTCTATGATACAAAACCCCATCATGCGACACAATCTGGTTCGATGTGTTAGGTACAATTAGATGTGACGTGATAGAATACAGTATGAGATGGCATAAATCTTTATGATGCGGTAATGTGGAATATGATGCTATGTAATGAGATAGGCTACAATATAACATGATTTAAGTCTGTAGAAAAAGTGTAGGTGAAATTTGTAGGATGTATGGTACTTCGTGTATGTATTGATACTTGGTGTCAAATTGGAATTTCCATTAAATGATGTTGCCCTTTTGGAATAAATATCAATATCACATGATAAAAATCAAATGGGGGAAAGAGAGGTTTTCTTGTAGTTAAAAGTTGCAGAACCTTTCCTGCCTTTGCCTACAAAAAAAATGAGTCTGGTGTCATTGTAGTAAATGTAGTAAACCATCATTCATCATTACACTCATGTTATAATGTGCACACACTCAGGCATATTTACATTTGTTATTCCATGTGCAATATCAAAGGAACTTCCATGTGTGGGTGGAGTGTTGGATGAGGAGACCAGACCTTGGTGCTAAGTTTGATGGATGGCAGGTTGTAGATCCAACGCCACAGGAGAAAAGTGCAGGTAGGTCTCCGTACTGAACAGGATATCCATAAATGATAATGAAATAATTTTTTTCATATGATACTTGCAAAAGATATATATATATATATATATGTGTGTGTGTGTGTGTATATATATATATATTAGTTTTACTGTATATAGTATATACTGTATAGTATAGTATATATAGTATATATATAGTATAAGTATATATATATATATATTTGGCAAAAAGTTACTTTGTTCAGCTAAAAATCTAATAATTTAGGATATGACACTTGCAAAAGATATATTACTTTTTGCCAAAAATTACCATGCTCAATTTAACACCTTATAATGTTTTTAAACAATAGTTATTGAAAATAGCTTTCTCTGAATATGTAGAAAAGGATTTTTTTTGATTTGCATCAATTAAATTAGTAAAGAAAACAGATGTACAAGACATGATGAGAAAATCAGGTGAACGCCCAGCCAAGCCATGAAAAGATTTCCAAAAAATTGTCAAAGGGATTTGCCTATCACTTTCCGACTAATTTACTGTAAAACTTGGTAGCCATTACGTAAAGATAGGCAAGAGATTACCTCGAAATGCCAAGCTTGGATAACAGTTTGTGTGACAAACATTTGTATGGCTCAACTAGCTTGAGGGATAGGTGGTCAGGAACTGAAAAAACAGGAAAACTAATGGTGTAAACTCATGGTAATTGATGTAAAACTTTCCACTACATTTTTATCAACAAAATTATCGAAACTTTCCTCTATAGGGATCTACTGCTGTGGTCCGGGTCCTGTAGTCGCTGTGCAAGAACATTGCCTCGAGATTCCATACGACACATCATTCATTTACGCCTCTGTTGATGCTGACATTGTGCGCTTGATTGTCCATGATGGGTTGGTGGTCGGGAGAACAGTGGACCTTGATTGGGTGGGAAAGTTGATTATCACCAAGTGCATCGGCTCTGATGAACCACAGAATCTGACAGAGACTTACAAAAGAAAGGAAAGTAAGGCACTGGCAATATTCCATCACAAAATCAAAAATACTTCAGCTAGATATTAACCAGCTCAAATGAACAGAAAATTAGTAGATATTAACCAGCTCAAATGAACAAAAAATTAGTCAAAAAATACCCTAACCATTAAAAAGACATCACAAGTAAAAATTGAATTGTTGTATGTTTCCATTTGTGGCTCTGTGATTGGCTGGCGACTGGTCCAGGGTGAATCCTGCCTCACGCCCAGTGACAGCCATTCTGCAGTCCCAAGTGCAGGAGAAGCGGTATAGACAAGAATTAATAGATGACTTAAGGAAGTCAATTCAAAAAGCAGCCAGTAATGTTTTTATTGCCTTTAATATAAATGATTAAAGAAAATGATATTTCACATTTGAATAAATATGTAACATGCAGTATATATACTTCCACCCCTGCTAGAAAAAGAAGTCACAAAAGGCATTCATTTGTTCTTTTTAGCTGAATCAAAATTCCTGTATGAATAATCTGTAATTTCACTTTTGCAGAAGCACATCTTCGGTCTGCCTCAAGATGTGCTACATTTCAAAATAAAGCTGGTAATATTTGTTCACAAACACTGATAAATGAATTGCATAATCCTGATCATGACTGAAAGAAAAGAAGATGAAGATTATTCAGATCCTTAAACAGGTCATCAATAGTAGAATGACAATTTGATAAAGTTGATGCCTATGAATGTAGTTTTAATGAGGGATATCATTGATGATTTATGTGTTGCTTCATGCTGAAAGAAAATAACTTAATATTCTATGACTATTCTATTCATCAGATTTTTTGGGTGATTTTTGTCTGCTTCCCCAAAAACTGTGGCTTAGTTCTGAGTCACTGAATGGTGCCTTAAACTTTTTTGTCTTTCACAATGTTCATATCGGCCTTACAGGTTAAAAATTCTCACTTTTTCAGAAGTGCAGCCCCTGTCTGCTACAGGATACGGTACATTGCCAAGCAGAACTGGTAAGATTCCACTGCTATTACTGTCAAGAATGAAACATGGCGGTCGCATGACAGCAGCCGTTTCCACCACCGCCACGGGACATATTTTAAGTCTGTCTCTAGCCCAAATTTGTTTTTCTTCTCATTCCAACAGATGAATGTTTTGAGCCTCCTGTGAAGAATGTTGTTTGCTCAGAGCTGATCAAAGTTCTCAATAGCAGTAAAACGCATGAAAAAAAGAACATTGTCCCCTAATGCATCATGAGAAGGCAAAACTAATAAATATAAGATACACAAGGCAGACAAAGCACTAGCCAGGACAAAAGACCATTTGTATCTGACCCAGGCTGACAACTGAGTCCTGATGATAGTCTGACTCGATGGCCAGTGTCCACAGACCATGTCCTCATAAATATCCTCATATATATTTTTCATCCTTCCATTTTGAACATTCTCTATTTATAGATTTCATTTTTTTATTAATATGCAACAGTAACTAACTACCCTCCTCCATCTTTTAAATGGCTTCTACAACCCTTGACTATGGTGAAAAATGGAAGGGACATTTTAATTTTTTAGCCAGCGTTATTTAATTCATTAGACATTTCTATGATTTTATTAAAAAAGCTAAACTTTGTTTTCATTTTTTTTTATTTTTGATAAGACAAACCAGATCACTCTAATGGTTTGTAGAGGTTTGAATCATCATCATGCAGTTGTTTAATGACCAGCTTATCGTCTAGACAAAACTTAATTTTTGATGTGAAGCAGAGAACCTTGAAAAGGGCATGTATTGATTTTTCTAGTAAACATTCTGGCATTCATAACCTATTTACTATTTTAATTCCTTCTTCACCTGAAATAATTTAAGTTACGGCGAGTTACATACTTGATTGATCCCTTGAAGGGAAATTCTGGTTCAATACTCATTTTTATACAGAGGTTTGAAAACCACTCACCTGCACAAACTGATTTTGTTGATACAAAGTAGTTTCACATCAAACATGATAAGTCCATGTCTTTTGACTTGCACGACAAGAACAAACATCATTCAAGTGATAACATTTTATTCTTCCCTTCCAGGTCAATTATTGTCATCATGTGAATCAGCCTTTTTTGCTGATTTTATAAATTATTGCTGACTTGATTTTACAACTTTTGTTTCTCGATGCAATGCTGCTTCCCGCCTAAGCTGTTGACTCATCATGAGTCATTATTGTGTCACAACAAATTGACCTACCACTGAAACTCAAAAACTGAGCATTTATTCCTTTCCCAATTCTTAAAAGTTGATGTCTTGGTTATATATATCAGGTGTTACAAAATGGCAAGGCATGTACAATTTAGCTTACTGTACATGAAATCTTTTTGAGAAGAGGATATTCACAATGTTATTCTCTGTCTTCAGTTTGCATGTCATCCAATCTGGAGGTTTTCCTGACCATTGATGCAGTGCCATCAATAGGCGATAGCATCAGCCTGCGTGTGACACTCAAAAACCAGTCCAGCAGCTCCAGGGTTTTAATGGAATACCTCAGTGCTCAGCTGAAGGAGTACAATGGCAGCCCTCACAGAAGCTTCTGGAAAATACAGAAAGAAGTCCACATCCGGCCGCTTGAAGGTGGGTGGTACAGAAAATTAAAGCACATCCACAGTATCAGCATCTGGCCTCAATGTAGTCTCTATTTTCCCTGTGAAATAGGTTTGCATTTCTATAATGATTTAACGAATCACTGTATTTTCAATGTGTCAACAATATCATCTCACTTTTAAAGATATATTTATATTCACATCTGAATTTTCTGATTTTTGATCATCTGTGCAGTATTGACACACTGCCATTCCATCCCTCCCTCTGCATATGAGTCGATCTTGTTGGATGAGGACATTGTGAAAGTAGCAGTGGTCTTAAAGGACATGTGGACCAAAGAGAGATTCCTAGCCACACAAGATGTCAACATCAGCATACCAAACGTAACCATAGAGGTACTGCAGTTTCAAGCCTCCTGTTGTGAGCTCAGTATTATTAAGATTTGTCACTCATTTTCTCTGTTCTTTTTCTCTTCAGTCTACTTCGGCTATTATTATTCATATCCCGTTTTAAATATTTTTGATAACAGAGAAAGATAAATATCCAAGAAAACATCCGTGCTAATCACCACTCTCAATTCAAATCAAATGATTCAAAGTTTTCAGAACCGTACCAAAGCCATCATCCCTTTTAGACTGTAGTTTTCAGATTCAAATTTTAGATAGAGGAAGATATCACTTTTTGTCAGAAAAAAGAGCAAATTGCTCCAAATGGTTCTGTGGACGAATAAGAAGAACAGTCAAACTTTGACCTGACGATCATTTACACAATGTAAGTTAGGTTTCATGAGAAGATAAAATCTTTCAGACTCACGTGCAGTACATTACAGTAACAGTACAGTAGCAACAAAAATGTTGGACTTTATGTTGGAGTGCCAAATATGTTCTGAGTGAAAGCGAAGCAGAAGATGATTTAGTAAATTATCTGGTTCAACACTCGATTTGGTTGTAGGATTGGGATGATTTTTTTACGGGGTTTACAAGATTGCAAAAAACATCCATCCATCAGTTGTCTGATGGTTATCCTACAGTTAGGGTCACGGGGGATGCGGGTGCCCATCCCAGCTGCCATTGGGCAAGAGGCTGGGTACACTGGACTGGTCGTTAGTCAATTGTAGGGCCACATTTAGAGACAAACAACCATTCACTCTCTCTTTCACACAAAATCCATCCATCCATTATCTGCTATTGATCCTCCTCTGGGTCGCGGGAGGATGTTGGAGTCTATCCCAGCTGCCATCGGGCGAGAGGTTGGGTACATCCTGGACTGGTCGCCAGTCAACTCCAGGGCCACATATACAGACAGACAACCATTCCCTTTCTCATTCACACATTATTTTCCCAATTTTTCCAATTAACCGTCATGTTTTAGACTGTGGGTGGAAACCAGAAAACCTGAAGGAAACCCCTGCAGACATGGGGAGAACATGCAGACTCCACAAAGAAAGGTCCCCTATCAGAATCAAACCAGGGTTCTGCATGCTGTGTGGCAAACCTCCTTCATAGATCCGTCTCAATACATTTTCAAAACAAGTTCTTTGATGACCCTTGCCCCTCAATACCATTCTGACAAAAGAGGTCTTGTGCCTAGAAGTGTTAGACAAGGAAATAAATCCTTTTCTTGTTGAATATAGGATTTTATGACCCTGAGATATTCACAGATCGAGGGTGGGGACAACATCAAGCTGAAGAAGGAGCATTCAGTCCTAGTGTCCTTCGCTAACGTATTTACCAGACCTCTGAGTGGAGCCGTGCTGAACGTTGAAGGACCTGGCTTGTTACAAGGCAAGCATGAGACCAGGTGTGAGCATGCAATCTGATTTCAACAAAAATGTGTTGCCTTTTTTCAAGAGATCTTTCAGGCTGTTTTTTTCCCATTGCCTTTCAAACTGCAGAATTATGAAATTCTTATTATCAAAACATCCTGCAAAATGTATTTCTCTAATTTCAAGCAAGATCTCACTTTGTAAGTAATGTCTCTATCATGAAAACATGATTTATTTGAAGATAACATAATTTTACTCTTAATCCAGTTTCTATTATGGGTTTAACTTCATCCCCAGGTAAGATACACAGCAGCTGCCATGTTTTCCAGTCAGGTGACAAGATTAACCTGACTTGAAGTTGCTGCCTCTGAGTCTTGTGTGACAGAATGTTACGTCATAATTGTGGCAGACCTTTAACTGAGTGGAAAATCATGGAAAATCATGATTATAGAGTCTATAAGTATAACATATTTTGAGAGCAATGCAAGGAAAAAATGTCACCCTGTCTTAAATATATTTTCAATAGGGAATTTCAAATTACTCACAAAATAGTTATACTTGATATCTCCTTATACAACAGCACAGGTCAAGAGTTTCTGCATGGGCACAGACTGGAATAGTTATCTCTTGAATCGCTTGAATGACACTGTTTTCTTTGCAATCAAGCAAAGAGACAGGGATAGCAACATACTTCCTCAGCCGTACATTGCATCACAAGCTGTCTGCACAAAACCAGCTCCATCTTTGACCTCTTCGTAGAGTACTGAATTCAGCACTGCCAATGAATATTACAATTCGTGGTTACTGGTGCAAGGCAAAATACAGACGCATGTGAGCCCGCTTCTTTGTTTGGCTTCGCACCACTATTCCTGGGTGTTTTACCACATGTAGTGATAGAGACCCAGTCCTGGGTAGCATCATGCTTCATGCATATTTGCTCACTAACAGATAAATAAACACACATATTCAAAATAAAAAAAAAAACTGAACAATGAGTTTTTTTCAACTATTCTGTTAAGAATTGAATTGTATTGCAACATCTTGTTTTAGTTTGACCTGTGAAGCAAACATGGTTCTATGCTTTAGAAGCTAAGGAATGAAGCAGGAATGCTGTCTGGTATTCTAGACAGAAACAAAAATATGCAACATGGACATGTCGAAAGCACAATATGATACATAATAGATCATGCTCACTATTTCCCTGACTTGCAAAATGTATCTGACATTACCATTTGAGCAGTTTGTATTTTTACAATGGTTTTTACTATTTAGATAATCTTCTGCCTTGTATTGGTTGGCCTTGTTGGCAAGAGCTTAAACTATAATTTTGTTTCCTAATTTCGAGCAATTTATTCAGCTGTTCTCTGTCATTAGCACTCCCTCCTAAAAGGCTTTAAATGAACAAACTCTGTATTGACAAAAAACTGTAGGAATGGAGCCTTTGCTGCATTTGATGTGTGGGCTTGAGAATGGAGGGAAAAGGCTGGAATTTTTAAGACACAAATAATGATTTTTATAGATGGCAAACTGTTCCTGCAAATAATGATGAAAAATAGTGCTTGTCTCTCCAACAGATATGGAAAATGATTTCATGTTCTTGCCATGTTAGTCCTCTCCGTGTCCAAAAGCAGATGTCAGACTACTGTACTTCAGAACGGCAGTTGTACTGAAAGTGTCAAGCCTGCTGTGTTTGTCCTGGCAAAAAATGAAACACGGAAAGATGATAATTTTCTTCTGCCTCTTACAGGCTGGAAATCCTACAGCCAGGCAAAAAAATAGAGAAGAAGGTGTCTATCTTGGCCACTTCATCGGGCACTAAACTGCTAAAAGCCACGGTCTCACACAGCAGCAGTTCTCGCATCGTTTCCAGAAGTTTCCAAAAAGTCTCTATCATGCCTGAATGACACTGAACAACACAAGCTTTTTATTCCACCCTGTCATCACAAGTAAAGATAACCTGTTACACCCACCAAGGTTAGGTTATCCTTATCCATATTTTTAACTACTTATTTTGTCTGTCTGTCAACAGAATAGTGCAACCTTTTTTAAGGCCATTCGACTGTTTTCTTTGTTCACCTATCATTTATGTTTCAAGAATGGAAGAAATTTCTTTTATATTTTTCAAGAACTATTGAATGGATGTCTAACATGAAATATTCATGATACATAAGTTGAAAAACATCCATCGAGGGGCATGATGGTTTCATGAGATTTGCAATTGCACGGTATAACATTGGTTGTCTACTCAGAAATAAATGGATAATTCTTTAAAAAAAGAAGTACATTATTTTGTTTCATTTATTTTTGTTTCATTTACAGTATATATGTCCATAATTTTTCAGAAACAAGTATATCTGAAAGAGAAAAATGAACAGCTTGACAGGGCATGAGTCTGCATACCGCACCTTTAATGTACATTCATTTGAGATATTCTGAATATTGGATCAAGTATTTGTCTTTTGCGAAATATTTTTTTAATTTTTTTAACTCTAATTTAATATTTTTAGTGTAATACTATATCCCTTTTAGAATCGGGAGAACATTTTAGTCTTGTGGCACAATAGGCGCCTGAATGAAAACTGACATTAGATAAAAATAGTCTCCTGTAATAATCCATGCTTTCCTAGTATAATACCATATGAGTTTGTAAACCCCTCACAAAAGATATGCAGCCTCTTCAATGGGATGTACACACATTTCATCAAGACTTGATTTTGACATCAATAACAAATTGGCATCTTATTGATCAGTTTTGCACCACGCACTGGTTTTGTTTTTGATGTTTTGTCAAGTCAGCAAGAACTTGTTGAAAGTTGAAAAGCTGTTCTTTTCTTTTTTATAATGCAAGTCATTCTGTGCCAGTGTTTGTCAGGAATCTAGTAATGCTCAAACACACTTGCACACACGCATACACACTCAAACAAACACAAAGTGTTTTGAAGACAAAAAAGTGTGATTTTTGGGGGGGGGCAATTTCTCTCTCTCTCTCTCTCTCTCGCTCTTTCTTTCTCTCTCTCTCTTTTTCTCTTTCTCTCTATGTAGTGTCCCCATACATTTGAATCATTTGAATCATTTTAAGTCTATTGATGAAAATGAGGTTCCCAAGGGATAATCTGATGATCTGATAATTCATTCTCATTCTCTTTAATGATGTGACATTATGAATGGTTCAAGATTTGCAACCCTCAGGATTACATTTGACATTTTAGATGTAATCTGAGCAATCTCATCGTGCTGCAGAAGATGTGCAGTTATTTTACAGGCTGAATAGAAAATACATATGTGGTGTGGCTTCCCTGTGCTGCATTGCTATGACTCCATGATACCACTAGATGGGAGCATTGGCGCATGCACCCTGAATGTTTGAGAATATCCAGAGAATGCGAAGCAAATAAAAAGATAAGTCAGATATATTTTTCAGTATGTTCTATTGTTTCCTTCGTCTGGCACTGTCTAGTACATGTGATCCTGAAAAGCCAGGTCCTGTCTTGAATTCTGGAAAAGTATTTTGCTACTAAAGTAAATCACAAACCTTCAACATTCTAAATCGGTTTCATCAACATTATCTTGTTTTGCATTTCAGCCCTCTTTACTTTCATGGATCACTGGAGAAAAGGTGATAAGAGACTGGTTTGCTGTCATTTCTTTTATTTCAGCAACAAATGTAGGAATGGTTTTTATTTTCAATGTATCCTAATTTGAGGGAAGCTTTCAATATGTTTTTCAAATTTAACGCACACCAAAAATAATGTTTTTTTCCTCTCCTTTATTTTGTTGCAATATTACCCTGTGGCTTTTTCAGAACTAGGCCCATAGTGAGTGAGCGAAGACAAGGAGACTTTCCTGCATAACTCACACTTTCCCCCTGTCGTTACAGGGTCTTAGAGGGGGAATAAATTAGAGCGTCCCAGATCTGTATCTGGGCATTTCATTTCAAACAGATTCAGAGATTCAACACATAGATACTTTGTCCGGTACAAATGCAGTTTACCTATGAAGGTTGTTTTAACTTAAAAGATTTCAGGCTGACGTATGCACTGAACAGCTTGTGATCTCACCTCAGTGTCAGGGAGATTGAGGCAGAGGCGTTGGCAGACGGAGACGATAATCAGACTCCACGCTCGCTGATTTTCAGACAAATTAAACGTCAGGGGAAAGCAGTGAGCGGGACCACTGAGCTGCTTTGAAAAGCTGAGGCTATCATAAATTATTAATGTCTCCCCTTCTTGGCCCTCTCTTTTCATCCCTCACTCTTTTTCAACCACTGCTTTCTCCATCCATCCCTCCTTCAAGGCTCAGTGTTGATCACTATTCTTTCCTTCACCCACACAATCCACTACTGCCTCCCAATCGTTCCCTTTTTTTTTTTTTACAGATTTCTTTTTCTATCCTCATCTGTATTAACTCATTTTTCATTTTTTCATCCCTCTTTCTTCCAACATTTGTCTTCAGTTCATATCTGTCTTCCCTCCCTCTGTTCATCCCCACCTTTTTGGATTTCACAGTTTTCTGTCCGTCCCATCCATCTGCTCTTCATTAACTCCTCTCTCCTTAATCTTGATTGCTTCTCCCATCTAAATATCCTCTTTCACAAGACCCCTTGCTTTCATCCCTCATTACACACCCTGTTACCTTATTGATCTCTGTACTCATCCTCTTTTCTTTCTCATGTCTGTTTTTTTCCTTCTCACCATTTCTGATATTATTGGCGTTAGTGTGACTATTATTACAAGTTTGTCTCTCTTTTTCTCAGTCACCTAATCACACTGGTTCTGCTCAAGGTCCCTGCCTGTTGAAAATGAATGTTACATGCTTTAGTCAAGTGACTTCTTTGACTACCACTCAAACAAGAACTGCTGGTTCTTTGTTAATGATAATCTAAAGGGTACATTCTGTACCTGCTCACAATGAAATGGTCATACACAATTGACACAACTTGACTCATTTCAAATTACTCCCTCCTGTTGCTGCAACACAGACTGTAAGAATGAAAAGATTTTTGATAGACTTATAAGAGCGTTGCTTTTAGGGTTTTTTTGTGGCTTCAGTTCTTCTCTACCTCTGTCTCTAACGTGCAGTGCAATTTCCTTGTTAACTTCCAGTGGATGCAGAACACATTCATGCAAGTAGTGGTGCAAAATGTTTGCATTGTTGACCAAGAAAATAGGGGCTAATGTGTATAACACCCCTTTGCTGGTACTATTTGAATGTGTAGATGAATGGATGAAGTGTTTTGAGTTGTTAATAAATGAAAAACCCACTGTATAAAGATTGTCCAAGAGTGTCCATTACTTGTTTTTGGGCAATTGCAGATAACAAATAATGAAAGCAATGATATTTAAAATGCAAAAAACAACCCACCACATATATATATATATATATATATATATATATATATATATATATATATATATATATGCACAAAGGCTTCAGGCAAAGCAGCACTGCTACATGACTCAGTGTAGTATTAGCAGCAGGCTGGTGAAGCATTATAAGCTTGGCATCTTTAGTACCCCTCAGGCCTTAGATCCTAGTCATGCACAATAAAACATCAGGAAATAAATACAGCAGGATAAAACCTTGATCAGTATGCTGTCAGACAGTTTACTGATCCTGAGGCAGCTGTTTGGTCAGGGTGAGAATCCGGCTTTGTTTGTCATTCTCCGCGTAACAGCTATCAAAAATAGAAGACTATGAAAGTGAAGCACTCATTTATAAGAAAAAAAAAAAGAATAGGTGACCCTGCCATCAGCGATCACATAACCCAACTTCTGAAAAGAAAGAAAAGACTCAGAACATCCACCATATCACCAAAGATGAAGATTGCTACAATGCAGGTTATACCCAAATACAATTATCAGTATAACAGGGAGGTTCAGAATAACTTTATCTCAACTACAAAGATGAACAGTATGCTAAAGGGACATGGACTTGGTAAGTTGACCAAAAATTAAAGGGCAATCAATGGAGATGGGCGAACAGTCTGAGTCCAGCAGTCGGTAAGAAGTAAGTCACTATCCTGTGGTGATCAGGGGTGTGTTTCCAGCAACGAGTGATTTAATCTTAAACTGAATAGGTCTCCTGCTGTGTCCTACATCTGTTTGATGACATCTGCAACTGCTGTCGCCGACAGAATTTTCTGACTTGTCTCTCCAGGTAGATCAATATGATACGTACAGTTGTTGGTAGCACCTGTATATCCATTTTTTATACCACTTACTGTCATAGTGGTGTAGGAGCCTGTCCGAGCAGTCATTGGGTGAGAGGCAGGGTTCACCCAGTACCGGTCACTCACAGAGCCACATACCATTCAATATAGGGTCTCCAATCCACTTACTGCATGTTTTCCCATCCAGACACAGGGAGTCAGAATCTAACCAGGGAAGCTTCTTGCTGTGAGGCGGAAGTGCAAACCACTGCGCACCCATGCCACCGAATTCTGTATGAATGGAACTTAATCTGCAGATGATGCATGTATCTGCAGCACTCACACAATAAAGTAATAGACATCAGTCTTAAAGCTGTATAGGAACAATTATTTCCAGAGCTACAGAGCCAGCCTGATTTGCACTGGATGAAGCAAATTAGCTTTTAGAAATGACCATTTGCAGTGCGACTCAACCTCTTTAAATGAACAAAAATATACTTTAATAAATAAATAGACAAAATTTAAGTGAAAAAATTTTTATGTATATATTTTTAGAATATTTTAGCTCTCAGTGAAGGCCTCAAAAACGCTCTGCTGCCTTCTTTCTGGCATATAAATATATTTTTCATCTTGTGAGAGCACCAAGTAGTGTATCCTTATTGCAATAAGGCCCAAAGTAATATGTTGGATTTGGGGAGCAGATGGCTTCTGACTTCCATCGAAAGTCATGTGTTTGATACTTGTCGAAGCCCTACAATTTCAGCCCCCATCTTGTCAAGCATATGTTCATCTTTTGACAAGTGTCATACCTGCACTCTTACATTCACTGATTTAGAAGATGCTTTCGTCCAAAGGGACTCACACGTCAGGAACAACAATGAAGCGTCAGTACACTAGGAAACCTCGACATACAGAACTTAGTATGTCAAAAAAAGGAAGCCATTCAAGGTGAGATTCCCTTGCACACAGGAATGACAGTGTCTGATGAATTTTTGGGAGGATTTCCATTAAAAATTCTGCTTCAAGTTGGTATGTAAAACAATGTTAAAGTAGATGGCTGCAGACACAAAGGAGTCTGATATCTACCCCCAGATTGTAGTGGTGCAATGACAAGTATCATGAATCAAAGAGATTTCTGGATGCAGTGAAAGAGAGCATGAAGGTATTTGGCGTGAGAGATGAGGATACAAAGAAAAAGGATTTTATGGAGAAGGTTGATTTGCTGTGGCGACCCCTGAAGGGAAAAGCCGAAAGGAAAAGAAGAAGATTCTCTTCAATGCCCTCCTCACTTCAGCCCTCTTTGCTAAGGCAATGTCTGGGAGAATTATTCATTCAATAACCAACTTAGGAAGCTATTTAAGTTTGTTTGACTATTAAAACTGCTGTGATGCTCGTTATCGCAAAGTTGAGTTAGCTATAATATTTTGCCGTTGCTGACTGTTTTCATTCAATTGATCGTGTTCCACCGTATTGGCTGCGCCATTAGGATAGCTAAGCTACGCAGCTATGCTATACCTAAGATAGTGCTGTGATGTTTTGTTCGTTAAAAATGCAGACACTTTGTTGTATTGTGTTACAATTTCACAAGATTTTCCAGCAAACTTCAAGGAAACTAATCATCTGTATCCTGGAGTTTTTTGGGAGTCTTCTTCTGCTTTTCCCTTCAGGGGTCGCCATAGCGAGTCAACCTTCTCCATCTAACCCTATTTTCTGTATCCTCATCTCTCATGCCAACTACCTTCATATCCTCTCTCACGACGCCCATAAATTCTCTCTTCGGTCTTCCTCTAGACCTCCTGCCTGGCATCTCCAACTCCAGCATCCGTCTACCAATATTGTCCCTCCTCTGTACATGACCGAACCATCTCAGTCTGGTTTATCAGACCTTCTCTCCAAAACGTCTAACATGAGCTGTCCCCCTGATGGACTCATTCCTGATCCTATCCATCCTTGTCACTCCCAAAGAGAGCCTCAACATCTTCATCTCTGCTACGTCCAGCTCTGCCTCCTGGTTTTTGTTCAGTGCCACTGTCTCCACACCATACAACATTGTTGGTCTCACCACTGTTTTGTACACCTTTCCTTTCATTCTTGCTGATAGTCTTCTATCACAAAGAACCCCTGAAACTTTTCTCCACCCATTCCAACCTGCTTTAACCCGTTTCTTAACCTCCTTTCCACACTTTCCATTGCTCTGGACTGTTGACCCTAAGTACTTTAAATCCTCCAACTTCTTGATCTCCACTCCATGTAGCCACACACATATATTCTGTCTTGCCACGAGTAACCTTCATTCCTCTCCTTTCCAGAGCATACCTCCACCTCTCAAGATTTTCCTCAACCTCTTCCCTGCGCTCACTACAGATCACAATGTCATCTGTAAACATCATGGTCCATGGAGATTCCTGTCTCTCATCTGTCAGCCTGTCCACTGCATACCACTGCAAATAAGAAGGGGCTCAGAGCTGATCCCTGATGAAGTCCCACCTCCACCTTGAACTTCTCTGTTTCCCCTACAGCACACTTCACCACTGTCTCACAACCAGCATGCATGTCCTGGACCAGTCTAACATATTTCTCTGGTACTCCAGACTTCCTCATACAAAACCAGAGTTCTTCTCTCGGTACCCTGTCGTATGCTTTTTCAAGGTCTACAAAAGCGCAATGCAGCTCCCTCTGACCTTCTTTATACTTCTCTATTAGTATTCTCAAAGCAAATACTGTATTCAGTAGTACTCTTTCTAGGCATGAAGCCATACTGCTACTCACAAATACTGACTTCTGTTCTCAGTCTAGTTTCCACTACTCTTTCCCATAACTTCATTGTATGGCTCATCAACTTTATCCCTCTAAAGTTACTGCAACTCTGCACATTCCCCATTATTCTTAAGAATTAGCACCATCACACTTCTTCTCCATTCCTCAGGCATCTTCTTTCTCTCTCTAAGATCCTGTTGAATAATATAGCCAGAAACTCTACCGCTGCCTCTCCTAGACATTTCCATACCTCCACAGGAATATCATCTGGACCAACTGCCTTTCCATTCTTCATCCTCTTCAATGCCCTCCTCACCTCACTTTTAATAATATTTGCTACTTTGTGGTCTACAATAGTCACCTCTTCTACCCTTCCCTCTTTCATTTTCCTCATTCATCAGCTCTACAAAATACTCTTTCCATCTTCCCATCACTCTTCTAGCATCTGTCAATACATTTCCCTCTCTATCCTTAATCTCCCGGACCTGCTGCACATTCTTTATCTCTATCTCTTTGTTTTGCCAACCTATATAAATCATTCTCTCCCTCCTTACTGTCCAACTGAGCATAGAAGTCATCTAATGCCCTTTGTTTTGTCTTTGCTACCTCTATCTTTACCTTACGCTGCATCTCCCTGTACTCTTGTCTGTTCTCTTCAGTCCCCTCAGTGTCCCACTTCTTCTTTGCGAACCGCTTTCTCTGCATACACTCCTGCACTTCCTCATTCCACCACCAAGTCTCCTTATCTGCTTTCCTTCCAGACGACACACCAAGTACTCTCCTACCTGTCTCCCTGATCACATTAGCTGTAGTTGTCCGGTCATGTGGAAGCTCTCCCTGACCACCAAGAGCCTTTCTCATCTCCTCCCTGAAAA
>CAAKHD010010645.1:0-15024 GCA_901007705.1 Fistularia tabacaria
GGGGGGGGGGATTGGTGGTGGCGGTGGCGGGGGGAGGGAAAACACTGGGCGCTTGTTTCACACGTGCACAACAGTATCTGGGAGTGGACGCAGTGATATTTCCCACAATCAACTTTTGTTTCAGGCTGCAGAAATCCAGGTCACAAAAAAACTAAATTGCATTTCGTAACGTTCTCCCCGCTGAACATACTTGAGTTTAAACATGCGGGGTCGGGATCCTTGTACTTCCAAGTTCTGTTGTTCTGCATTTAATGACCTGCTTGGACACAAGCCAGGGTGCCTGACGAGTCTGTATACAGTAAATGTGAAGCTGAGGCCAGCGGCTGATTGGCTCAGCAGAAAAGTCTAGAGACAAGGGTAAGGTTTTTTAGTTTGTTTTTTTTCGAAGTAAAACCACACCTACCAGCATGAGGTTTTGCAAACTGCAAGAAATTCGTAAACTGGCCTTCAAAAAAAAAAAAAAAAACTTACCCTGAATTGTAGTGTAGCTTGAAATTTGGTTTGCAAGAGGAGATAAATTAGAAGGGAAGGAGAACAAAAGCAGGCCGGCAGTTTGTTTTGATTTATACCAAAAATCAAATTACCTCTTGGGCTCGGGGCCAACGCGGCTTCATGTTTGGTGAATACAAGCACTATATTTCAAATTAAATGTTATTAGTGGATACAAAGACTGATTACGGGTCCAAAGTTGTGGTTAAAAGAATTCTAGTTCAAGTAATGAGTAGATGGAGTTTGGCAGAGGGTCCGAAGGTATCAGTACTGTATGTGTCTGTCAGGCTTGTCATCGCCATAGTAACAGATGCAGCATACACAAAAAGGGAAAAACAAAGTGCCTGATGTAGTTTCGTTTTTATTTGTGGAATTTAACTTAGGACTTTCGGATCTGTCGGTGAGTTTGTGAGCGTTTCTGCAGACATGTTGGATCCGTGTGTGTGTGTGTGTGTTTGTGTGTGTGTGTGTGTGTGTATGTGTGTGTGTGTGTAGCCATCATGCATGTCGTTGCACGTCTGCACTATATATCAAGGTTTTCACCATAACCATAAAATTTGAAAAATCATTAGTTTCCATAGATGGGATGTAAAACATTGCTTGCATTTATTCTCAAGTGTTTCCATTCCGGACGAATTATCGTCAAGTGTGACAATTTAGTTTATCGCCCTGTGTGTGTGTGTGTGTGTGTGTGTGTGTGTGTGTGTGTGTGTGTGTGTGTGTGTTGTTTAGCCTGGTGTAATCTCTGTCTCGATCTCTGCTCATTCTGGAAATCTCCTGCATCCCACAGTCAAAGCTAGGAGGTCTCACTCTCCCTTTCTGTGTGTGCTCTCTCTCTCTCACGGCCAAGACCAACAGACAGAAAATAGACAGTCAGAAAATAACAGTGTTGTCCTCAGCTCTCTGGACTTTGCTGTTCACCAGTTTTTCCTCTTCACCTCACACCACCATGACACTGAAACCATGCATTCTTACCCAGACCGTATTAGTCTCTGACAGATTGATGCAATATTTATTCATTTAACTACAGATTCATGACTGAGCCACCCAACTTTATTGACTGTCTCATCGTGCCTTTATTTCGCCGTGTTTTATTTTCATAAAGGGGCTGGAAACAAAGGTTCAGGTGGAGTGACATCTGTTGCTCGGACTGAAAACCTCACTCCCCTGTCCACTCCTGAAACTTCTGCACAGAAAAATATTGCATAAAAAGATTGTTTCTGTGACAAACCATCAAACTGAATCTTGGTTTTAAACCACAAAAATATGGATCTATTAAATATTAACATTACTTTCATTGCTTCACAAGGTGAAGGTCATTTTGGACACTGTGACCAACCCACTCCACGACGAGCTCTATCAGATTGTATAATTCCTCACTCTGAGTGTCAGACACTCGGAGTCCGTTGGCTGTCGGACTCATGCGTAATAATTGTTTAAATTCTATTGTCTTCTATGCAATGACTGTTTCCTGTGCAATAACCCTGATTTATAAACATAAATACGACATGTAATCACATACATGCACATACATGCACATGTAAACATACCTTTCCTTTTATTTTTATTTTAAATGTTAAATATATGAATTAAATATGTATTATATTAAAAATATTAAATATATATATATTAGATATTTATTTATTTCTTTTGAACCTTACCGTTTTTATTTTTATTATTCGCTATTTTATTCTTGATTTTTAAAAAGAGTTCTATTTTGATTCTTCTCCACTTCTTCTGTGAGCATGAGCTTCTTTCAGCAAAAAACCATTTCCACCTTGGGGAAAAATGAAGCATTCCGATTTCATACTTCTTGGAGAAAACTCAACGTGAAATCGCATCAATTTGTATCGACTGCAATCCCGACCACATTTACGAGAAAGTCAGCCTTTCGGTTTAAGGAACCGGCTTGGGATTTAACGCGTGATTTTCCCCCTTAATCAACAGAAACTGTGCTCGTACACACAGTGGACCGCTTGACCTGAACGGCAGATGAACTTTGTGGACATTACAGTGTTTGATACCCGACCCTCCTATAAATAGCCCAATGCCCACTCGGCGAGGGAAGGACTTCCTGGGATTAAACCGATCCCCGGAGCGTGCCATCACACCTCATGCTCCTCTCATTTCTCTATTTTCGACCCCCCCCCATGCCCCCAAGATCTAATTTAAAAGCCAACTTTCTGATTGGCTCGGGCAGCCGGCTGGGGGGGGGGGGTTCTTTTTTTTGTTTGAGGGGTCCAAACGAATCCTCCAGAAATACGAGTCAGCGCCTCTAACCGGGCTTAAATGCAGGACCACCAGCTGTGCCCCGTCTCTCTGCATGCAGCCTTACCCACACACACACACACACACACACACACATACACACACACATACACACACACACACTTGTGGCATCTTTCAACAAATACCCTTGGATGACCTGTGCGTGTGTGTGTGTGTTTTGGCAGTAATATCCACGTGAGGTTGCATTCAAAATATTTACAGTTGGTGGATTCCACGCCCACTCACAACTTATTTTTGATATGAAAGTCTTTTTTTTAAAAAATATGAATATGATATGAATCCTTATTATTTGAACCGATAAACTAATCAATAAAGACATTGATAGCTTGACCAGTAATGAAATGAATGACTCCTTCAGTAAAGTCAAGTACAAGCCTCTATATTGGTGTATGTTTCTGCTGGATGAGGCGGCAACTGTTGTTAAATCTGGGGCATTGCAGCGTATTTGTCTCTTGCTTTCGTGTACTTCCTGTTCCTCGCACCCCTCGCCCGAGCAGATTTTATTGTCAAATGTCAGGTTGTGATTTTTAAACCCTTTTTTCGATGATTAATCTGAACTTTGTTGTCAATACAAAAGTCTGTAATGTGATATCGGGTGCCATCCAAGAGGACCTGTTCCATCAAATCTTAAACTTTATTGAAATATTCGGAGAGCCGAGTGAATCCAACATTTTGCGCCAGTGAATTTTCTCAAAATAGAGTTGAAAAATAAATTCACGTGACTTGTAATTAAAATCGCACTAGACAGCCCTGGCAGAAATGACTCACTGTGCTTTTAAGAGTCTGATCCTCACAGTATCTAGTGGCAGGATTTTTACACAATGCTTTACGTCTGCACCTCCATCCACGTTCGGTGGAGCCTCATCTCCAGATTTCTTGCAACCGTGAGTAGTTTGGAGAGATTTTTCTGAGCATCTGATAATCTATTGTTCAGGACAAGATGCCTTTTTTTTTTTTTTTTTTTGACAGGAGCATCCAGTGCAGCCTCGTTCCCTCTGCCACTGTGATATAGTGTGATGTGTATCGCATTTTGCCGTACTGTCCTCTGTATGACTGCAGGGATAAAACTCGGCTGCCCGGTGCGTTCTTCTGCACGTAGATGTGTAGATGCTGCAGTAAATGTTCAGGGATTAGTCAAAGCTGAAGGGTCACAGCACTAATCTCATTATGGCAGGGGGAGAAGTAGGGATACTGAACGACTTAGCAGACAGCAGCAATTCCGAGGGAATCCCTGTTGCACTTAAGAGGCCGCGCACACACGCACAAACACACACTCGTGCACACGTGCATGTATGCATGTCCGCCGGTGTGCTTTTTTTTTTGACACATTCTTAAACAGCTGCATGAAGCGCCTCATTTACCCACCGGGAAATAATATATTGTGATAACTGGAACAGTAAATCTAAAGGCAGATGAGGGAGGCCTCGTGCGCGTGCACTTAATCTTTTTTGTCGAGTGCACAGCTGATATACAATAAATGTGATTCCCTTCAGCTGAGCTGAGTCTGTACTCGTACTGATGGTCGGATAAACCCCACATCAGAATGTAAACAGCAGCACGGACCGGGTACCTCCACCCTGCTCCCTCTATGAAGTGTTCAAATATAGAGGTCCTTAATGGCAGGAGACATTTGGTATGCTGATTAAAACACTTCTGTTTTATAAAATAGGCAGTTTATTGGTTGTTAAAGTGTTGGAAAATGGAAAAAAGAAGTGCATCGGTTCCTCACAAAGATGTCACCCTCAAATCTCCAAAAGCCAAAGAATTGAATTTACTGTCAGAAACAGACAATATCAGGGTTTTAATTTCTTTGAATATGATTCAAACTTGAGAGCTCAGAAGCTTGTGACATCACCCAGCTCATGTGAGGTCATCGGTGGAGGTGAGTTGAGAGTCCTCTGAAGCAAAACGCCTCGCCGTCTGTCCTCAATCTGGACTCTTTCTCATAAACACACGCATGTTGGGCCGATGCTGCGCGGGCTGCAATGACTCAGTGAACGTCTCAGCTTTTCTTGTGACAATAATAAAACCTTCCAGCCAGGAAAAAAACAGAGAGGCGACCTGCACACGTGGACGTGCAAATCCTCCCTTGTAATGCCACTCCTGTCTATTTCCTCCTCCCGTCCGCGCGCCTTCCGTCACACTGTGTGACTCCAAAATCCAATGGCGACCAGACGCTGCTCTGGGTTTTACAGTTTCCAAAAAGGTTAAAGGTGACTTTGACTCCTGGGCGAGGTGGAACGCACGTCACCCCCGTCATTATGTCAGATCTCTCATTTGCAGAATGGAGGGGAATTACATGTGGTTGACTTTCTCAGCAGCACTTGGCTGATTTGAGCTTCATGATTACTGTGCTTTGGACTTGTGATGCTGTTTGGTGATTGGTGAGCTCTTGTGAACTTATCCCTTGGGCTTAAATACAGTACTTTTAAAGAGGTAAAATGATCAGTGGGTAGTCAAGCAACAATGAATGCGTCTTGTCTTTGTATTGTGTTTTATAATTGAAACTTGTGATTTCAAGCTTTCGAGACAAAGATCTAGAATTGGTGACCTTGGATTGTCATTGCATTTCAAAATTTTTGGGGATTTTTTTTTCAGGATACATTTACTTTGATACACACATCAGAAAGTAGTAAATGCGCTTTGCCATTTTATTCAATTATTTTCAAAATCCCCCCAAATCTAAAAAAAAACACATCATAAAGTAAAAAAATAAATGAAATTAAAATTTTATCCTAGAATATTTATCTGATATGGATTATTCATATTTTCATGACTGACTTTGTTCTTGCTCATTTGAATTGTATGTGTGACATGCATTCATTGCACACGCCGATAGCACCTTCTGAATATCCTTATTTTTATTTTTATATTTTTTTTTTCTCTCCCTGTCTTGGCCCTTTAGAGATTTAATTTGATTTACTTTTATTTATTTTATTTTAATTTATTTTTTTGTGTTTCCAGTGACGACAGACATGTCAGGACACGACGGAAAGGGATTCTAATGTGACTGATATCAGGTTGAATGATAGATATACTTGTTTTAGCTCACCCTGTGGAATAGCTCATGAAAACAGCATCACGTGCCTGACTGGCTCCACACCAAACTAAATCAAGCCAAGTTCAGGTCTTATCACTGCCGCTGACATGCATCTGATGCACAACAGATGCTTCAGCAAAGGTTACCCTGACAGCTCGCGGACGGTGAAATGACTCTCCAGGAATCGGCGGAGTGTCCCACGTGCTTTCAATGGCCACTTGATTTCCAGGGAAACCTCGGAAAACAATGAGAAGCAAGAGGGAAATTAAACAATTTGTTTTATTCAAGAGTTATTAGGGCTGAGGCTTGGTCTTTTGGCACAACTGACACAAACAAGGTCACTGCCAGTGAATGAATGAAGGAAGGAAGGAAGGAATGAAAAAACTAAAATGTGTCCAGAAAAAGGAACAAATTCACACATTCAAGGATTCATGGAACTTTTATGGTCATACCAGCACCTCTTACAGTTTGTGGTACGAAATTAGTACCCAGATTCGGTTTCAAGCCATAAAAAAAATGAAAAAATTGAAGTCAAACAAACAAAACAAAGGTCAAATGTAAACATCTTAACAAGTAAGAGCGACAGTTTACTGCAGGCTGAAGTTAGCCCTGGTAGCACTAAATTTACACGTGAATGCAAGGAGGTATTTTGAATTATTATTGCACCTCTGACAATGAAGTAGTGCAACTCAATTGTTTAAAGTATAAAATTTATCTAATATTCCAGTGAATGAATTTGGCCTTTTTTTCACCTGTTGTTGTTATTCTGTTGGATGCTTTCACCTAAATTCTCTTGACTGCTTACATCGGGGAGGCAATGTTTTGCACTATATTGATTGATAATGAGTCCTTTGAAATAAACATTGGATACCTATTAACCTTCCTTTTTATATCCAAGAACAGTAGGCGTTTCGGGGACCGAACCTCAAATCTATGGGAACCTCTGTTTCAGGCCTTGGGTCTGTTTTGATATATTAATGAGGGAGAACCAAATAATGATTTCTCTTCCTGTGAATTTTTACTGTCTGTTTCCCAGACATGTATTCGCGTAGCCCCTATGATTTAGACGATGTAAAGGCCTTGGCTGATTTTATTACCCCCGCCGACTATTACTGATGTATTTCACGAATGTCGCTGCCAAGCCTGCTCCTGCAGATGGAGAGATAGACCTGTTATTCCTTGTCTGTGGCTGGAATGATAATGACGGTGACCCCGGCCTTGGGTTGGACTCGCTTCGTTTAGAGATTGTTACCGCTGAGCTCAAGACAGCGGGACCTGCAGTGGGGCCGGTCCACGTCTGGGCCGTCCTGCCCCGCTCTTAAATCTGCATGCTTTTATCCGACCCCACTCTTTTGTGAGGGATTTGTCATCGACACGCAAACGCGGGATTTATACGCGTAGGTTCCTGAAACCCCCTGCTGGCACAAAGTAGCACACAAAAATGCACACACTGAGCTCAACAGAGTGCATTTAGTGTAATTATTCCTCTTGCCTGTAATCTAAAGGAAAACAAGCTCTAAATAGAATACAAAGAGGAAATGGTATATGAATGGCGGTTTTAGAAATGGTTGTTTTTTTGCTACAGCGATATTTCAGAGAGAAAAACATGACGTTTGGTCTGCGATCAAATTTCGCCGCGCCATATTTAATTGCCACACATGAACAGTCAAAGACCATCCGTCACACAAGGGACTGTGATTTGGGAGAGATGTTTTAGCAGACGTTACGTTCTGGTTAGTCAACACAGTGTCATCACACAATGATAGATGAAGACCTGCTGTCTAAATCCAATTTGCATCTGATATTGCCGTGACAACCTACATTCACCCACCGATATCCAAACAATATCCTTATCTGATCTTGTCTGCACGATGAGAATAGTTTTTGTCATTTCCAAAAAATACATCCTAATAAAACCACTCGTCAGTCGGCGGATAATCTAACTATTCTTGGATGAAGTGATGACCTTTGTGGTGAAGGATAGGAGGTAAATATCACGACAATGTTGAAGAGCACGGTCGGAAGCCGTTGACTCTTTCCATGTCGTGACCTGAATACCTCGCCGCTGAAACTCAGCCAGCAGCTCATTAACATTCCGATACAACTCTAATCACTGCCGCCGTGCTTGTACGTGCACACACAAGAGCACGGGCATGCATGCGTGCGCTCGTGAAAAAAGCGAGAGACCGCAACCCTGCACGTGCTAGTAAAGACACAGGTGAAAGTGTGCCCGGCACAGGAGGTGAGAGCCGGCCGCTTTGACCTCCGACTCACTGTTCCCTTCGTCAGCCTTCCGACGCTCATTCGCTCTGCAGGCAAAATGAAACATATGATTATCGGTGAGGATCGCGGACGCCCTGGAGGGGTTGGCAGGAAAAGCTTGTTCTCCTTGCTTCCCTATCTCACCTTCTATCTTCTAACGTGAATGCACCGCAAGTGATCGACGGCTGTTTTCCTGTCTGTCCGCAGAGAAGCTGTATAACTCCAATGGACGTGACTTGAGAAGGGCGCTGTTCTCCCTGAAGCAAATCTTCCAGGTAATGCTGACACCACCACCCCCATCATCAGCGCTGTTTGTTGCCGTGTGCAGCGTTCGATATCTGACACAATGACCGACATCAAGGCGGCGTTTCACCTTGTTCCTCGTGGCACTTGTGTGTTTGCAGTGCAAAGAAAATCTCGATTTGTTTTTTGACACAAACGCACTTTGACGGCTACACGGTGCTAGTTGGTCGTCTTGCAGAACAACGGCTTGGAAGTGATTGGAGAGGAAATAGAAATACAAAGGGAAGAGCATAGTAATTATTATTTGGGTGTTTTGGTCAGATACAACATTTATCGTGATAAGATAAGAGCAGACAAGATAACACTTTATTGATCCCCATAGGGGAATGTCGATTGTCACAGCAGCTCAACAATAACAATACCAATAAATATGGATGTAGATATAAATAAGAGGGAAAATTAAAAGGACGTAGACAACAGCAAGGATAAGAATAGATAACAGAGTGACAATGACATGGACAAAAAAAATAAAATAAAAAAATAACGATAACAACTAAATAACTTAAAATATAATTATCCTGCAGCACATGTTTATTTTTTTATAGATTTTCATGAGGTATTCTAACACACCTTTATATTTAGATTGTCTCCGACAGCAGTCATTTTTATTTGCGACACACACACGCAGGCGCAAAGGGCACTGACGAAAAAAAACGCCATGAATAGCACATCCATTCCAACTGGCATATGCAAAAAAAAAAACAACCTTAGCATAGCTGAATGTCACGCCTGCACCCAACGGTTGCTTTTGAGTGACATTTTCATTAAAATATGAATTAAATCTCATCTTTGCTTCACTGCCTGTGGAGGCAAAATAGAAAAAAAAACAACCAAAACACAAATTTCCTTTGCTCGCATTATTATTCTGTTGTAGCGTCGGAGATCAGACGTTTCCTTTCCTTGGGTTTGTTTTCCTATTAGATTTGACAGTCGGTCGGGTCAGAAAAGCACCCGGCCGTTTGTACAACAAGAAGCGAGGAATAGTTGATGTGGCGTCAACTTTCTTTTCTTATCCTGCATTTACTACACCCTGGTGGCATCTGCAGAGAACACACAGGGCAGCGAAGAGGACGGCTTGGAGACATTTATGTGTGCAGAAAACAGATTGCGCACAAACCGCCTTTTATTTTTTTTTCTCTGCTCCACAGGACGATAAAGATTTGGTACACGAGTTTGTGATGGCCGAAGGTCTGACGTGTCTCATCAAGGTCGGAGCAGAAGCAGACCAGAACTACCAGAACTACATATTAAGAGGTACGGTCTCTGTTTCTCTCCAAACTCACGTTCAAAGTAAAAGTTTTATGCCGGTCAGAAACTTCAGCTTTATCGTCCCCGGGTGAATAGTTGAAGCCAGGTAAAGAAAAAAAAAAAAGAGAGAGAGAGAGAGTGCACAGACACCAGGAATAAAACCTTGGGAAAATACTTGAGCAAATCAAATGACAAAATTTGGAGAGGGAATATTTCGCCGTGTGTGACGCCATCGTCCTTCCACCAAAGCTACACCAATAAAAGCGTCATTGGCTCTGATTTAGTAGTTTGGTGGCAGAAGAAATGATAACAGTAATGATATTTCCACCTGTTCCATCTGGTCTTTTCTTGTCTGAATCGCAAAGTCACCAGAGATTACGCGGAGAACTCTTGTCTCTTACAACCAGAGGATGGATATAAAGTGCTTCCCTCAGCTCCTCCCTAGAATGATTCATCCTGCACGATGGAGTCCAGTGTTTTTAGACCTCTTCATTTCGCATCATCACTCCCTCCTTTTGCTCCGCTGTCAATCATTCAGGCTCTTTAACGCATGTCTTTTCCACTGCGTTTTCACCTTTTTTTTCCATCGTCGGAGGTATTTGCTTTCAAAACGCGGCCAGGTTTTCGCAAGAGCGAGAGGCGATCTCTAGCAAAACAAGTAAAAAAAGAAAAAATTAATGAAAAACGTATTATTTGCACCATCAATAAATACATCCAGTGCCTCAGTTTTACTTTCACACTTAATCACACACACATTGCTTTCCGGTGTTTTACATACTTTATATAATCTAAACTTGTGTCAGGCATATCATTTCACAATAAGGCGTGTTTTCCTTTTGCTATTAACTGACTAATGACTCGTTGCAGCCGTGCGATGAAGGTCAGAAAAGTACCCCCCCCCCCAGCGTGCCCCCCTCCCCTAAGAAAAACACCGCAGCCAAGCACACTCACGGCTCTTTATTTGTGTAACTGCCGAGAGCCCGTTCCAAATAGGGCTAATTTAATAAATAATTGCTTGAAGCGCTCCGAAAAATCCAATCTACTTGTCACTCAACGCTCAGCGTGTCGAGACATCAAAGTATGTCAACGTTAACGTTAAACCAGTTCTTAGTTTTTGTGTTATTAGCTCTAAAGCCCTCTGTTAACAGAGAGGGTTGACCCCCAACCTACAGTATGTATAAATAAATACAATAAAAACTGAACGTAATAATGAAAATAAAATATATTTATTTAAATTATTTACAAAAAAGTAAATAACTACTTCCCCAAACTGCAACGGGTAAAAAATCAACAGACATTCCGAGAGAATTCAAGGACTCAAAGCTTTTTTTCTTATCCTATGCAGTAAAACAATCATAATGATAATGATGATAATAAAAAAGTACTAAAAGGGAAATCAATAGAAGTGAATCAGCTGATACAGTTGCATCACAAAAAACATTTCAAATAAAATTAACGTATGTATTTCACCATCACGGATCACCGGAAACAAGGATCTCCGAAGTCCGCTGCGGTAACTCTGGTCTTCGGTTTGTAAAAACAAAAACACTAAAGCGCAAAGGTCAGTCAACATTTCCTGGAAACACTCAGTCCGAGGCAATGAGAGGGAAACCATATGCCGGCCCGCTGCGGTAACATAAAACCGAAATACTTGCACTTTTCTGAAACACAGTGAGACTCTCCTCAGGACCCGATGCGAAGGCCGGGAAACCTTGACGTTTGCTGTCATTTATGTGGTTGAGTGTCTCACTAAAATGCAGCTCATAAAAGACTGAATTCAGGATCAGTTAGTAAACTTTATTATACAGGCAATATCTACACTTTCCTCTCTCTTGTTTTCAGCACTGGGACAAATCATGCTGTACGTGGACGGAATGAACGGCGTCATTGGCCACACAGAGACGATTCAGTGGCTTTACACACTTGTTGGCTCAAAGGTGAACACACACACACACACACACACACACACACACACACACATTAGACCTGCACGCACACACTCGAACACACACAAAGGTTCCCACTGGCCCTATTGATTGCATTCTCTCTCCTGACCGGAGAGAAAACAATTGATCGACTGTGTGGGGTCTCTCATTGTCACCGGGCCGGGGTAATGAAAGCTGTGGTGGAATGAACAACCATCAGCTTTTACAAGCCGCCCGACTGAAAAAAAAAAAAAAATCAGCCCCCGTAAGGATGGAAGTGTTTTCGCCCAGAGAAATGAACACGGAGCATCAGCTTGATGACCCCAGAATCCACTGGTGCAGCAGCATGTTGTCCATCAACACCTAAGCATTCAAATATTGTATCGAGGAGTTCTTCTCTTTTCAATATACCAGCTGCAACTAAACTTTGAATAAAACGAGGATTCAAAAGAAAACCATCAAGAGGTTATAATGTTGTGTGTGGCAATAGATCTGGCAGCTAATTGCATGAGTATTAGGGGTATCACAAATGGCATTTTTGGGTTTTATCAGAATCAGAATACTTTATTGATTCCCAAGGGGGAAATTGCTCTTTGTTGAAAGCAGCTCCTGCTCACAGAATCAAAGATAGAATCAAACTAGACCTCTATCATAGAAATAAAGAATAAAATAATAATCCAAATAATCCAAATAATCCAAAAAATAAAAAAAACGAATAAAAATGAAATAAAAACGGTAAAGATCAGAAGAAATATATAAAAATAAAGTGAAAGCTATGTTAAAATATATGTAACGTAAATACATGTGTAATTACAAGTACATGGATATGATTACATGTAGTACTCATGTGTAGAAATCGGGGTTTATTGCAGAGTTTAAGCGCATTGGATCAAATGAGAGTGACATTTCAGGGACTGTTTACATAGTCGGATGGGATGATCGCTATCCACGGACTCAAATCTAAAGATATATCATGACGAGAACTGCAGCAGCCACGTTTATGAGGCCAAAACACGAAGTGACATCACAGTGAAATAATCGTATTACCAATAATCACTGGTTTGAGATTCTTTGCATTTCTCTCTCCCCCCTTTTAGTTCCGTCTTGTCGTAAAAACAGCTCTGAAGCTGCTGCTGGTGTTTGTGGAGTACTCCGAGTCCAACACCCCGCTCCTCATACAAGCCATAAGCACCGTGGACGCAAAGAGAGGTACGGAAGGCACGCTTTGTCCTGTGCAGGGGTAATATTTTGTGCCAGGCTTTTACAAAAGCATTTTTTAGGGTAGCTGTAGGTTTTTAATCTGCTAAAAAAAAAGATGAACTGATTCCCAGGGTGCAAGCCATGGTCAAATGCTATGGAAATCTTGCACGAGAAAGACGGCGTGGACACCGAGCTGCTGGTCTTCACCATGACCCTCATCAATAAGGTATGAGGATATTGTCGCGGGTAAATAAGGTATTCGGTTCCAAAGCCAGATGTTGAGTGGATAGAGAGGCTTTGGGGTGGTTTTAATTTTTATTTTTTACGGCAGACGCTGGCAGCGTTGCCCGACCAGGACTCCTTCTACGACATGGTGGACGGTCTGGAAGAGCAAGGCATGGAGAATGTGTCCCAGAGACACCTGGGACGTAAGGGTACCGACCTGGACCTGGTGGAGCAGCTCAACATCTATGAGGTTTGAGGACCAAACACATTTATTTTATTTTATTTTATTTTATTTTATTTTTGTTTAATTTTGAGTTATTTTTATTTATTATTGTGCATTAAAAATAACAGTGGTCATCCCTGGCATGGTTAACACATGGACAGTGAAGTGAACAGTGAGGCGGAGTTAAAAAGTAGAAAAAGGGACATTTATGATGCACTTCAATTCGTATTTTTTGGTGTAATCATTATCAATTCAAGTGGAAAACTAGGCAAAAAACAATAATAACCTTGAGATCGAGGCTAAAACATGGTACGCATGATGTGCACTCATATTCTGTATAGTATCATTTTTCTTTTATATCTCAAAAACACGTGGAATTAAATGTCAAGTACCTGAAGACAAGGCGTTTGCTGAATACTCGGCGAGCAGTGTAAAGTCTATTTACCCCTCAGATGACCCTACGCCACGAAGACGGAGACGACAACAGTCAGCCCCCGCCGGCGGGACGCCGGGATCGGCGGCGAGCCAGCCTCGGCGGCGGCGGCAGGGACAGGACGCAGGGCCTGGAGAGGAGGCGAAGCCGCAGGGCGTCCCTCGGGCGGTCGGGCCACGCCTCCCCCTGCAGCCCCGCGTCCCCCAAAAGAGCCGGCTTCCACCCTTTTAATTCCCAGAGAGCTGAAGACGTGAGTGAGAGGTGAGCATGGCGCGAACGAGGACGCGGCACATTGAGATACGCAGCATTCGGGGTGTGTTTCAACCTCTTCTTGCAGGATATTTGAAGACGTATGAGTGACAGATTCTGACTTTTACGGTTTCCGCTGCAGAGCGCTCTCAGGTTGCCTCCCCTCAATGTAAGTTCTGAGGAGACCCCGCGGCCTTCTACGCCCCCCCTTCCCACCACTGCTTCTTACCTACTTGCTGTTAACAGTGTCTCAAAGAGAGAATCAGAGCTCCGCAGGCTTCACAGGTGATCCCTCCAATATTAAAAGCACCCAAGGAGTCACATGATAATAGAAAAAAAAAAACTACTCGGACCACATCGAGAAGATAGAGCTAGAGAACTTTGCTGTAATTTTCCATACCATCAAGATTTATTGTGTTTGAAGGTTTTTTTTTTTAAATTGAAGTTTTGACGGAAGGAAGAACCGACTTCCAACAGGTCATTTCTTCTTGATCTGAAGGTCGTTAACTATTTCCTCAAATTCTACGATTGAGAAATGAAACTTGCTCTATGATCAGAAAATATATTGATTTTCCTTCATAATCAGTTCTTTTTTTTCCCTCTATGTGGGCCTAATATCGCTCTCCGGCGGCACAAACCCCGTTTGCGTATCATCCTAACAAGGCTTCACACAAACACAAACAGGCTTTTTTTTTCAGTTTACTGTGGAAATGCGGAGGTGTGCGCTGCCGCTGACTCGAGGTGAATCTTCATCCTCGCCCGCTGAGGGAAACAGCCGCTGCTTGTCGACAAGAGTTTTTCTAAAAAAGCGAAAGGCCCGTGTTGTTTGTTTATGTCGGGGCTTGGCATCGGAAAAAAGAGACACATACGTCTATGGTTCATGTGGAAGAATGCACCGCGCCCCACAGCATCCGCTTAGCAACGGCGCTCGTCGGGTTTCACCAGACAAAACAGTTTAGCGACGCTGATCGGGGTCAGTTGTTCAGCCGCGACACATCCTCATCTTCAACTCTGTTATTTTCTGGGGTGTTAATCCACGGGTCCCCCCCCCCCACTGCTCCCCGCTATCTGATAAACCTGCTTGTTTGTTTGCTCAGGGCCAATCCCATTTCACCCCTCGGCCCCCTCCCACGCACCC
>CAAKHD010010645.1:22354-38354 GCA_901007705.1 Fistularia tabacaria
CAAAAAAAAAAAACAAAACAGGTTTTTTGGTTGGGTGTGGGGGAGGGGAGGGGGGGGGGGGGGGGGGGGGGGGGGGGGGGGGGGGGGGGGGGGGGGGGGGGGGGGGGGGGGGGGGGGGGGGGGGGGGGGGGGGGGGGGGGGGGGGAGGTGGAAAACAAAAACAGAGCAGGAACGAGGGAAGGGGATATGGGCGGAAGGGTCAAACGGGTTTTTGAAAGAACTTGTTGAAAGCGCGATGCCAAAACATCTTGTGTGAGGGAACAGCCGCGCTTTTGGGGGCGGCTGAGCGCCGGCGCTGCGGCCCGAACAGGCCAGTCTCTGAGGCCCGGCTCCGCTGTGTTATTCTAACCCTGTCTGCATCACTGCACGGACTGTACTGCACGGGTGTTTTTGCGTGTGCGCCGGGTACATTCGGGTGTTTTGACGTAAACAAGGACTTAATTCTTCATTTCCTGTCCGTATCACGACCCGGGCGACAACTAGGCTTTACGTACTTACGGACTTTTGGAAAAGGGTTGCACGCCAGTGTGTGCTGGTCCCACGTGAGCCAAACAGAGGTGCCTTTAAAATCAAAGTGATTTTCAAAGAATCAAAGAGCGGCATTGAAGAGAATTCCCAAATCTGGCTTGTGAAGAAAGACGGAGGAAAAAGCTAAAACGTGACTATTTCTGTGGCAGGAGAGGCCGACGACTCCAGCGCCAGCGCGGAAACCGAGGAAAAGGAGGCCGAGGCCGCCGCCGAGGAAGAAGAGGAGCAGGAAAAGGGAGAGGAGGACGTGCAGGAGGAGGACGAGGAGGCAAGCGAACAGCCGGAGCCGGAGCCAGAAGAGGAGGAGAAGGAGGAGGCAGACGAGGAGGACAGCGGCATCCTGAGTGACAAGGAACGACAAAACGAGGAGGTGAACGAGAAAGACAACTGCTCGGCCTCCAGTATCTCCTCAGCGAGCAGCACGCTGGAGAGAGAGGAGCGAGGGAACGGCGAGAATGGTGTGTCATCCCGTATTACCAAATGATCACTTTTCACTCCTCGAAGGTTTTCGGCTTCTAACGCCATTCCTTCCTTTCTCAGGCTTCAAGGAGGAGGAAGTAAACGCGCAGTGCAACAAGCTCCTCAACAGCAAGCTGTTCATGTTGGACATGTTGTACTCGCAGAACAAGAAGCCCAGCGAGGAGGAGGAGGAGGAGGAGGAGGACGCAGAGAAGGAGAAGGTAAAAGGAGACGGTGCGGATAAAGAGGCGCGAGAGGACGCTGATAACGAGCTGAGCGGTCAGGAGGAGGGCAACAACAGGGACGACAAATCCGACGGGCGGGGCAGCATCCGCCCGTTCGCCGAACGCTTCGGAGACCTGATCAAGGGCCTCGGCTGCGCCCAACCTCACCTGGACGCTCAGGCCGGCGAGCCCCCTCCCCCCAAGAAGGAATCGGACAGCATCTGGGACCAGCTTCTGGCCCGACCCCGGGAGCTGCGCATCGGGGACATCAGCTTCACTGACCTGACGGAGGACGACGATGACGACATCCTGCATACGGCTCTGATGGGGGGTCGCGGCGAACTCCCGCCCCCGCCGCCTCCTCCACCTTGCTTCCCGCCGCCTCCGCCCATGCTAGGCGGCTGCCCGCCGCCGCCCCCGCTGATAAGCGGCATGATGCCTCCTCCTCCCCCGTCCTTCAGCGCTCCGATCCCGGTGCCTTCGGAGCCGCCGCTCTTCAACAAGAAAAAGAAGACAATCAGGCTATTCTGGAGTGAGGTGAGTCCGGACGGACGCCAACAAAATCACAGCCGTGTTCCGAGTCACTCACGCGTTGCCTTGCGTACCCGCTCGTGATCAGGTGCGACCCGCAGAGTGTCAGTCCAGGGACTACAAGAGGAGCGGAGATTCGTACTGGTCCAAACTGGATTTGGTCAAAGTCGATACGTCCAAGCTGGAACACCTGTTCGAGTCAAAGTCAAAGGAAATACCTGTCACGAAGGTGAGACCGCCGGCGTCCGACGCAAAGGTTTTCTCTCTCTTTGCCACCGGGAGTTTCATTTGACGACGCCATCGGTTCATCACAGTATGTTTGCAGATGACATTGTGATCTGGAGTGAGAGCAGGGAACAGGTTGAGGAAAATCTTGAGAGATGGAGATGTGCTCTGGAAAGAATATATGTATGTGACAGAAGATAGAATACATGTGTGTGAATGAGAGGAACCCGGTTGGAACGGTGAGGCTACAGGGAGTGGAGATCAAGAAGTCGGAGGATTTCACATACTTAGGGTCAACAGTCCAGATCAAAAGGAGAGTGTGGAAAAGAGGTGAAGAAACGGCTTCAAGCAGGTTGGAATGGGTGGTGATAGAAGAATATCAGCCAGAATGAAAGGAAAGTTGAACAAGACAGTGGTGAGACCAGCGATGCTTTATGGTCTAGACTCTAGAAACAGTGGCATTGAAGAAAAGACAGGAAGCGGAGATGAAGATGCTGAGGTTCTCTTTGGCAGGGAGGAGGATGGATAGAATCAGGAATGAGTCCATCGGAGGGACAGCACATGCGTGACCCTCTAGAACGCTGGGCATCGCTCCCTGCTCGAGCCGAGATCTGCAACAAATGTGAACCTGTGACAAAAACAGCGAAGCAACATTTATATTAATTCTTACAGCAACTTCTTCCGGTGCACAACTTCAAAAATGCCAGTTTGATCTTTATATTCTTTATATTCTTTATATTTATACTTTATATTCTTCTGCGGCTCCTGCTTCTGCTTGATCCCAGACGCTTCTTTGTGCTTGCCAAAAAAAAGAAAAAGGCCTCGGGCTCGGTATCTCTCATCCCCTTTCCAAATTGTGCGGGTTAAGCAGGGTCATGTATGTTCTGATCCTGATCAAACGGCCACATTTCGAGTACTTTGTAATTCTAACAAGGCTTCTAAATAGGAACGGCATGGCCTGCTAAGAAGCAGACTCCAAGCCGGGCCTCATACTTTGAACTTGTTGAGAAGGCTCTTCTCACTGCTGTTGAAGACGGGCTGTTGGTGGTCCGCTGCCGCGGGATCTAAAGCTGAGGCTGTCAATCAGAGAGGACATTTTATTATTAGCAGTCTGATCTTAGCATAGATTAGTCGTCTTCTGATCCTGAACCCTCGGGCGCTCAAAAGACGAATGATGTTTCCACGTAAAATATATTTCTGAATGTCAGTCACAAACAAGCTGGTTGAGATGTGGGGGGGGGGGATAAAAAATAAAAACACGCTGGTAGCAAACTTCCTGTATTTTCCGGACTATTGAGCGCACCTGAATATAAGCTGCACCGGCAAGATTTGTACATATATAAGCCACACTTGTCTCTAAGCCGCAGGTGTCCACGTTGTAACATGAGATATTTACACAGAAAGATGTTCGATAGAAACATTTTTTTTTTTTTTTACTTTTATTTAAATAAATACCGCTAACTTCCAGAAAGATGTACTGGAAAAATGCTTTTTTTCCAACAGTCCCTTTTAACATGGCTGATGAAAAAGGGTAATAATAAATAACACAAGGAAAAGTCCATCCATTCGTCCATTTTTTTCATCCCTGCTTTGTGCTTCTCCAGCCGATCGCAATCTCCGTCTTCCTCCTGCACACTAAAACCGTTAGAGTCGTTTTCTTCAGTGTCGGAATTGAACAGCGGTGGAACCACCTCAGCCGTCTGCTCTCTGCGCGTTCGCTCAGTCTTCAAGAACGGTTCCAAGTTCTATCCATCGTTTTTTTTTTTTTTTTTTTAACCTCTGAGAGCTAAAAAAAAAATCCATAAATCAGCCGCATCGTTGTTTAAGCCGCAGTGTTCGAAGAGTGGGAAATCAGAACATGGACGACAAAAAATTTATTCCGTTCATGTTATACAAGGGTATTGCTTTTCTGCTGTCGTTGGTTCGGCCTTCCAATGGCGTTCAGGTTTCTCATTTGGCCCCTTGGAAAAGTAAATGACATAACCCTGATCCAGAGAAGAGATGGGGTTCGGAAGAGGGAGACTCCGTTCATGACCTCCTTTCAATTCTTTCAACGACAGAAAACGGCGGCGGACGGCAAACGTCAGGAGATCATCGTTCTGGACTCCAAGAGGAGCAATGCGATAAATATCGGTCTGACTGTCCTCCCTCCTCCACGCACCATCAAAACAGCCATTCTGAACTTCGACGAATACGCGCTCAACAAGGAGGGCATCGAGGTAAGAGCCAGTTCATCACCGACCTCTCTGCGCTGTGTGACAACTGCCGTTATTGCATGTCTAACTTTGCCCCCTCCCTCCACACACACACACACACACACACACAACACACACACACACACACACACACACACACACACACACCGGCAGAAAATCCTGACAATGATTCCCACAGAGGAGGAGAAGCAGAAGATCCAGGAGGCCCAGCTGGCCAATCCCGACATCCCCCTGGGCTCCGCCGAGCAGTTCCTGCTCACCCTGTCGTCCATCAGCGAGCTCTCGGCCAGGCTCCAGCTGTGGGCCTTCAAGATGGACTACGAGGCGACCGAGAAGGTGGGTTCCAGTGCAGGAACGCGCTTCGAATACTTCTTGAAATTTACGAGGACGAAATGTTTCGTCCTGTTCAAATGCATGATTACGTTTTTTTCTCTTTTAATACTGTTTTTTAAGAAAAATGTGCGCGGCATCTGTTTCTGTCCAAGTCAGTAAGTATCAACATCCGCCAAACAGAGTTACATCATAACAAAATATGCACGCCTATTAGCTGCACCTCGTCCCGGAGAGAAGAATGCGTCCAGGAGGAGTTCAAAGGAAAAAACCCCGAGAACGAAAACATGCCGTCCCGGGACTTTTAGGGCTTCCTGCAGGATTCGGCACTCTTTAATCTCTCAGCGGATTCCCGACCGCATGTTCTGCTTCGCCACAATCCCGGTCGTGGGAGGTTTAATGAAGGGCGACATAGCGTGCGCGCACACAAACAGGTGAAGAACAAAGAGGCTGACCTTCAAATGACCTCTCGTGACCTCGAAGAGGCGAGGGCCGTTCGCGGCGCACCTGTTGCCCTCAAAAGTCTAGACTTTTTCCACTATTCATTCCCCGTCCTTTCCTCAGGAGGTCGCGGAGCCGCTCCACGATTTGAAGGAGGGCATGGGGCAGCTGGAGAAGAACAAAACACTGCGCTGCATCCTCTCCACGCTGCTGTCCATCGGGAACTTCCTCAACGGGACCAAAGTGAGTCACTTTCAGTGTGTAGAGATTTTAGTCAAGCAGGAGGTTAGGATGATAACATAGTACTTTAGTGATCCCTATAGGGGAAATTCGATTGTCATATCAGCCCAACAATAACAACATCAATCAATATGGATGTAAATATAAATAGCGGAGACAATTGGGATGGAGGATGGAGACAACGGCAAGGATAAGAATAGATAACAACGTGACAACGACAAGGATAAAAGTAAATAGATAAATAAAAATGAAAATAAAATGTCACAGAATGACCACAACAAGGATAGAAAAAGTTGACAGAGGCATAACAGGGATAAAAGTCGACAACAGAATGAAGACAAGGATAAAAAAAAAAAAGAATAAAAATGTAAAAAATAGATAACAGAATAATGACAACAAGGACAACAAGAAATAAAATGAAAAAGTAGATGTCAGAATGATGACAACGAGGATAAGAAAAAATAGGTAACAGAATGACAGCGACAAGGACAAAAAATAAATAAATTAACGAAAAAAAATAAACAGGATGAGGATGGAATGACCTCGACAAGGATAGAAATACATGACAGAGTGACAACAGGGACAAAAGTAGACATCAGAATGACGACAAGGAAAAAAAAAAAAGACAGAATAGCAACAGCAAAGATAAAAGTAGGTGACAGAATTAAATTGCGATTAAATGATCCCGCATCGTAAGGAAAACAAGTTTTCACATTTTTTTTTATTGCTATCATTTCCATTTTTCCTTGAGTAATGATGTCATTATCTCTGGGATTTTTTCCCTTATCCGGTCCTTATATTTATAACGTATAAGAACATGCAGACGTGTGTTCGTGTTCCCAGGCGAAAGGCTTCGAGTTGACGTACTTGGAGAAAGTGGCCGAGGTGAAGGATACAGTTCACAAGCAGTCATTGCTGCATCACGTCTGCTCCATGGTGGTGGAGAACTTCCCCCAGAGCACCGACCTCTACTCCGAGATCGGCGCCATCACGCGCTCTGCGAAGGTACCGGCGCTTTCTTATTTTTGGGCGCGCTTTTCACACGTTTTTCATTTTTCAAGCTAATCAAAATGCAAAGGGACTGAAAGCTCTGTGACGTACGACGGGTTGTTTGTCTCCATACGTGGCCTCGCGATTGTCGGCCGACCACTTGTTGCCGGAAAAGCAGGATAGATACTGAATGCTTAGTGAATGAATAGTTAAAAATACAAATGCAGATTCATACGTGAAAGGTTTTTGGTGCGGAGGATTTTTATTTCTTTCTTTCATATCGACGTGTCTCCCGTTAGGTGGATTTCGATCAACTGCAGGAGAACCTGTGTCAAATGGAGCGCCGCTGCAAAGCCTCCTGGGACCATCTGAAGGTCATCGCCAAGCACGAGATGAAGCCACAGCTGAAGCAGAAGATGTCGGACTTCCTTAAAGACTGCGCTGAGAGAATAATCATCCTGAAAATCGTCCAACGCAGGATTATGAACAGGTAGCTCCTCCTTTGACACTCCGGATATCATCAGCTTCAATCGTCAGGAGACGCTGTTCTGAAAAAATTGTGAATATTCTCACTCTTCCGACCAGGTTTCATTCCTTCCTGTTATTCCTCGGCCATCCGGCCTACAGCGTGAGGGACATCAGCGTCCTCAGGTTCAGTAAGATCCTCAGTGAGTTTGCCCTGGAGTACCGGACCACCCGGGAGCGTGTCTTACAGCAGAAACAGAAGCGAGCCGACCACCGCGAACGCAACAAGACACGGGGGAAGATGATCGTGGACGTCAACGCTCCGGTGAGCCGCGCACAGGCACAGTTTACACACTTTCACACGGTCGCTATATTTCCTTTCTTTTTCCAAATCCGCTGATGCACTTTTAGCTTTCAGTACTTTCCATTTCCTACTGTCTGACTTTCCCTATTTTTCCCCTGTAGTCTGATGAGGAAGAGGGGAGCGAGGTATCTGTGTGTGCATGTCTGTCTGCATTTGTGTGTGTGTGTGTGTGCACGAAACCGCTACCTGACACGACCACTTAAAAGTCAAGCTTTCCTTGCAGGATTAATCCTTGAGTAAAATACGGTGTGTTCCCTGTTGCTTGGTGTTTGGTCGCTTCAAAATCATTTGAAAAGATAAAGTTGGAGTGGATCAGTGATTGTTAAATGTTAAATCCTGCCTTCATTTAGAGCGTGAAACAGAGCCCTGGCAGCAGCGTCGGTGCCGGCCAGGAGAATGAGCAGCCTCAGGGCCTCGGGCACGCCGAGGACGCCGCCGAGCACGAGCACATGAAGGCGGTGCTGCGGACCAGCCTCAGCGGGGGAGAAAAGGAGGGGGTCGGCGTTCCGGGGCTCCGCATGCGGACCAGATCCCGGCCCGGACGGGGAGGTCGGTGTCTTCTGGATATCGTCTGTCTTCTGAAACTCACAAACTGGGACTCACAAAGCTTTGACCGCGGGGGCCGCTGTGTTTTCTTCAGGGCGTAGCATGCCAGCATGGACGCCCGCCGTGGAGGACGCTCAGAGCTGCGGAGACGACGCCGCGGACGAGATCATGGAGCGGATCGTCAGGTCGGCCACGCAGGGTCCGGGCACCAGACCCCAGCCCAGGGAGAGGAGAAGGTCCAGGGCCAACCGCAAGTCACGTAAGACCGAATCCAAAGTTGTGTGCGGTCGTGTTTAAAACATTCAGAAACCAAACGCTTCCTTCTTGCAACTTTAAATAACTCAACTGCGCCTTTTTATTCCCTACATTGGAGGATATATTTCATCATACATGGCTAAAATCTACTTTGTTCGCATCTGACGGCTTCTCTTTACATGTTGCAATACGCACACACGCGCATGCACGGAAACATAAAAACATAAATGCTGTGTGTCCGTACAGACATGCACACATGCATGCTTGTTTTAATTTGAGAAAAGTGAAGTCCTCATGACCAGACGTTGTTAACCAGGAACCGTCATTTCCCGACTATTGAGCCCACCTGAATATAAGCCGCACCGGCAAAAAATAATTAAATAAATACATGTGTACAGATATAAGCCGCATTTGTCTGTAAGCCGCAGGTGTCCACATTGTAACGAGATATTTATGCAGAAAGGTGATACATAAAAAACAGAGTGCAGCAACTGGCCTCCATCTTTGATTTCAAATGCTCAAATGCTCACTTCTTTTTCTTCTCCCAGTGAGACGGACTCTGAAGAACGGTTTGACCCCAGAAGAAGCTCTTGCGTTGGGACTAACGGACACCGTGGATACGCAGATGTAATCGCACACCTCGGGCCCGTCCTCATCGCCACGGAAACATGGTTACCGTCAGCCAGCTGCCTTCGCCACACTTTATTGTTACGTTGCACCAGCCAGCAGCCACTTTGGGCTTCTGTCAGCTGCTAATCTCGCCTGATGTGTCTGAGTGATGAAGCTGTAGTATGTTTCTTTTAATCGCAAACTCATCCGAAGGACAAAGTCGACGTGAAGAGCGAGCGAGCATCAAACGAGGGCTGATGCACTGAGTTAAAATCGATGAAACCGAGCGACGCCGCCTCTGCAGCGGATCGGAAACCCCATTATTTATCTAGAACGATGTATCAATGCATTGTATTCGCATAAAAAGGATCATTTTTTGCGCGTGGGTTTCACCGTACAATCCTTCTCACATCGACGCTGTGACTTTTGTTCGTAAAGAGCGAGAGGCGTTCGTTCTCTTCCATCTGCTCGGAAACAATCCCGAGCGCTAAACGCCAACGAGGAGGCTCACCGAAAATGATCCTTGGCGACGATGCCGTTGTTTACTTCTGCTGAGTATTATTGTGTCTGCTAGCAATATGAAAGGTTTTTAATCTGACGTGTGCCTTTCACTTAAAGGGACTGTGCTGTCTGGTTTTGCCGTCTCTCCTTTTCCCTGTTTGAATCTCACATAGCACAGAACCGTGTAAGTGCTGGCTTCTTTTCAGCCTCTCTTTATTTTTTGGCAAAACCGTTCTCAGTATTTATTTGAAAGCTCAGACTCCTGTTTTATAATCAAGGGACGTGACGATTTGCACCTTACTCTTGTCGACATGAGCTGTGTCACGCTGGAATAAATGAGACGCAGAAAACGATGAAGTCTCTTATCTTGGAGGAACTCTTTGTAAAAGTGTAAAAAGACTAACTGAAATAATAAGGACGTTTTTTACATCGAATAAAGTATTTGAAGGACATGCAGGATAAAAAAAAACCTGTAAATCTTGTGTATATGCCCTCTTCAGCTGCGAGACCCTCCATTCTGTCATACTAATGTGCATGTTTGGTGCAGTTCATGTGTATTATTTTATAATTACTGTAGAAACATGTACTATAGTCAAAGAGACAGGGTTAAAGAAAAAAGCTATTCTGTGAATTGCATAAAAAAAAAAAATTGTAGCTGCGGTCTTGAATACCAGTTTTCAAAACGTCGCTCCGATCTGTGGTCATCCTGTGCTTACGAACTTGACACTTGACCGTTTTGGACGATCTGAGTCAGAGCTCTCATGGGACAGCGAGCCGGAAAAATCACTGCATCAGTGTCGTGTAGTGAGTTCATATTTTCACTTGAAATGCTGTGTACACACGTTCTACAATAAAACCACTGAGTGACAACAGGGCTCATCATTTCTTCCTCTGAACCGACGCCGCAGCCTGACAATGGTGCCACTCCCATTTCATCTCAATTATTCAAGATTCAAGATTTTTGATTGACATTTTGCAGTGATATTATCTATAAATAAATGTATTTCTGTGTGTGTGTGCGTGTATATATATATATATATATATATATTTTATTTTATTTTATTTTTTTTTTTTGCATTAGATTTTACAAAACACTGTCATGAGACAACACTGGTTATTAAAACGCGAGTGATTTATCATTAAGCTCTCAAGCAAAGGAGGAGGCGTTCAATGAAGGCTATTTTTCCCACCGCAAGCAGACACAGCCCAGCATTTCAACCGCACTGCACATTCATGTCTTCTTCTTTTCCTTTGGGCTTTTCCATTCAGGGGTCGCCACTGCAAATCAACCTTCTCCATCTAACCCTATTCTCTGCATCCTCCTCCCTTCATTTACTCTGTCACTACGTCCATAAATCTTCTCTTTGGTCTTCCTCTAGACCTCCAGTTCCAGCATCCGGTTGCCAATATATTCACTATCCCTCCTCTGGACATGACCCAACCATCTCAGTCTGGCTTCTCTGAACTTCTCTGAACACATCTAAAATGTGCTGTCCTTCTGATGGACTCATTCCTGGTGCCATCCAACATCGTCCCTCCCAAAGAGAACCTCAACATCTTCATCTCTGATACTTCCAGCTCTGCCTCCTGTCTTTTCGTCATACACTGCACATTCATATAATGCACAACAATAGATTTTGTAACGTTTATTGGTACTGATGCTGGATGTATTACGAAGAATAAGTATTAAATATGTGTCGTTTGCTCTCTTTTTCTTCCAAAGAACTTACTGAGTACCTTAAATTGTCTCCCCAATAACAGTAACTAAGGGCGTCTTTGATTACATCAGCGATATAATTCTCACCACTAGGTGGCGACACTGAGTCCGGTCGCAGCATGTCAGCAGCATTTAATGTGGCGAAGAATCCCCGTCGGTCCTGCAGGGCTGCTAATCCTACACACTCCGGATCCGGTGGAAATTAAAGAAAAAACATGGCCCAGGACATGACTCTGCTGTGGGGCTCCGGCTCTCCGCCGTGCTGGAGGGTGATGATCGCCCTGGAGGAGAAGAACCTGCAGGGCTACAACCACAAACTGCTGTCCTTCGAGAAAATGGAGCACAAGTCTCAGGACGTGCTAGATATAAATCCCAGGGGTCAGGTAGGGGGCAACCGACTGCACGATGCACAAATAGCAACAACGGCAATAAGAAATTAAATGCAAAGCGAGCTAGAAATGTAGTCCACCAGTTCATGTCACAATTCCTGCAAATGTGGCGGCGATAGTCACGTATGGCAGCTCCGCGCGGGCTTCACCAAACTCCGTGGAGTATTTGCTTTACAACGTTTTCGGCCGAAAAGCCTTCAAGTATTAAACCCATCGAAGGCTCTGTGGGAATCAGCGGTATTCAGTCTGCCATTCGGCTTACCTTTAGCTCACCGTGCAAAACATTTTGACGCTTCTATGACACTTTTAGCGTCCTCAAACGCACCACCGACGTCCTGCAACTACATGTTTTCAAAACCTACTTTATGTTTCTTGTTTTTCTTCCGATGCATATTTTTCAAAATGCCATGTTAAGACATGCAATTACCATGCTATGCCAATCGCACACCTGCGTTGTCTTTGTTTTTGTCACACAAACACACACACACACGCACACACGCACACACACACGCACAAACACACACACACGCACAAAGTTGTTTGTCTCCCACTGCTCTGCAGTTTGTTAACAAGCTCCCCAGTGCAGGAAAAACCTGCTGCTGCTGCTGATGTTGTTGATGATAATGATGAGTAACACGAAATTATTTTGTCATCATAATTCCTTCATTTCTCAGCTTCCCTCCTTTAAACATGGAGAAAATGTGGTGAACGAGTCCTACGCCGCCTGTTTCTACCTGGAGGTGAGACGAGTTGCACCCCTGCTCAAGCCTTACAAATGACACCTCCAATCCATGGGGTGGAATATTGGATTTTTAATTTTTTTTTGCATTTTTACTTTTTCTTTTCTGTTTTTTCTGCATGCAGAGCCAGTTCAACTCCCAGGGGAGCAAACTGATCCCGGACGGGGCGGCAGAACAAGCCCTCATGTACCAACGCATGTTTGAGGGCCTCGCTTTTTACGAGAAGCTCAGTGAGTTGAAGCTCAAAAAACTCCTGGGATCTAAAACTACTTTTCATTTAAATACATGATTATTTTGTCTTGCATTTATTATGGGCATAACTTTTGAGAAATGTTTTATTTTGCTCAAAGTGCATTGCTATTTTTTTCTACATTTGAAATTGGATCGATTTCATTTCTTTGTTTATTTGTAAGTGCTGTAGAATAGAGGGTCCCAGTACTCGCCAAGTACCTTTACCTCCGTCATGCTTTCTGCCAAACCTCCCCCAACCTGTCACCTGCGGACGTTCTTTCACGACACTGAAAGGGCAACATCTCCAAGCTACTTGGGTTCGTTACCTTAGCGCTACTTGTCATGTTACACCCCTTTACAAAATTGTTCAGAAGAAGAAAAATCAGAATCAGAAATAACCTTATTTGTACCCGAGGGGCAACTGGGGGGCAGACGGGGTAGCAGCATCAAATTGTGAACATCAATAAACATGGGTGAATGATGAGATGAGATGACATGTACTTCAGTGAGCCCATGATTCGGAAATTGTTTCGTACACAAGGACAAGACAGTGACGAGCTAAAAATAAATATGAGTATTTAGTTAAAGTAAAGTAAAATAAACTTAGAAGTGTAAAAGTATAAAGTATAATCTGAGAAAACAAAGTCGATACATATTCGAATATATGTACATAATATAGGCATCATAAATAACTGCAGAATTGTGCATATTGTACCATTGGTAGAAGAGACCGTGAAGTAAGCTGCACTCTGAGTTTATATCGTAAACATATCATGCGTTGCATTACGCTCGGCCGGGGGAAGCCCTCGGAGCTCTTTGTCACGCTGTGGTAGATTAACCCTCTCCAAGGGAGGAAGAGACTGGGCCGCTCTGACGTCCCCTGCAAACAGACCCCGTCACCGAAAAGGACTCACTGATGCAACCGTTTGACAGCGGCGATATTCCTCGCGATGTCAGTGAACTTTGTTTTTAGGAGCGAGATCATTCTTCAGCCCCCACACTTCATCACACAGAAAATCATCATGCCGCTTTTGCAACAAATACCACGATGGTACGACCGACTGACCTTTGCACTAAACTGTACACAAAAAAACAAACCAAAAAAAAACCCTCTGATGCCACTCTTGCCGTCAAATATCAGTCTGTATCTGCGTGCACTTTTTACTTCATACCTCATAGTTTACTGTTTAATGTAGCAGTGCACTTTACTGCTAATTTGCACTCAATTATCCATCCATCCGTCTGCCGCTTATCCTGCACTCAGGGTCCCGGGGGGGGGATGCTGGAGCCTATCCCAGCTGTCATTGGGCGAGAGGAAGGGTTCACCCTGCACTGGTCGCCAGTCAATTTCAGACAGACAACTATTCACTCCCTCAGTCACTCATTTGGGGCAATTTTTCCCAATTTTTTTTTTTCCAATTAGCTGCTGCGTGTTTTTGGACTGTGGGAGGAACCCGGAGGAAACCCATGCAGACACGGGGGAGAACATGCAAACTCCACACAGAAAGGTCCCCTTGTCGGAATCCAACCAGGGTCCTTCGTGCTGTGAGGCACTAACCACTGCGCCGCCATAATCTTTTATTATTAAGATAAGATAATACTTAATTGATCCCCATAGGGAAAATTCTTTTGTCACAGCTGTGCAACAATGACAATATCAATAAATATGAGTATAAATTTGAATAAGGGAGACAATTAAAAGATGGTCAGCAAGGGTGAATAACAACAGGGACAAGAACGATATTAGAATTATTATCATTATTGTTGTTGTGATTTTGTTAATTTCATGTCACCGTGGGATTGTGAGAAAACTGTGAGAAAAAATTGACAGCAAAGCTGACTTTTGACTTTTACGGTGTAGCTCACACGACTGCACGATACACACATCCGAGTGTGGTATCGTAGCATTCGGCTGGATCAGTCTTTCTCACCTCACACTGTGTGAGTGTGTGTATATCCCTGTTTTTATTTTTGTTTGTTTTCCCTATACTTGTATTGCATTGCTCTTTCTCCCTCTCCCTGTACTGTGCATACCGTTATCCCGTAATTGATTACGATCATTTTCCATCAGTGCTACAAGATGAATTGAACGGTGAACAGCAGGCTAGTAAAACCGAACTGTGTTGATAAAGATATATAATAAATAGATGTAACATCTCACCTGTCGAGATTAATATGGTTTAAAACTGGGGAAGAAAAGGACACCGAATAATGCTTTTCTTCTTAGACGCAGTCATCTACTATCAGTGGTTCGTCCCCGAGGACGAGAGGCATGACTCCGCCGTGAAAAGAAACAGGGAAGCTCTGGCCACTGAGCTCCAGCTGTGGGAGGGATACCTGCAGAAGGTGTGTATGCACACTTCGCTGCGACGCACAGGAAGGAAACTCTCACCATTGTGCTCATCCTTCTTTTCCAGTCGGGCCCCCACCTGGCGGGGCCTTCCTTTTCCCTGGCAGATGTTATCGTTTTCCCGACCGTCGCCACCCTGTTCAGATTCGGGTAAGCGTCTCCTCCGAAATGGCGCGCGTGGGTTGACGTGACGCACCGGCGCAAACGTGCCCCGCTTTCGGTCTCGCAGGTTACCTGAGTCGCGTCACCCCAAACTGGCCGAGTACTACTCCCTGCTGAAGGAGCGGCCCAGCATCAAATCCTCCTGGCCTCCTCACTGGCTGGAGAACCCCACGGGACAGGACACGCTCAAGGACATCTGAGATCCGTGTGTTTCGCGGTCACATCTGCCAAAGGTCGTCTTGCTTCTACGCACTAATTAGTTTCTCAGTTTGCTGCTGTTTTCAAAAAAAGATCACGTGATCACGATGTTCTGAATGGTTGAGCTTCTGAAAATACTTTGTCTGTCTCTTTCAACCACCGGAGAATTTCTTCTGACCCCCACATTTGATCTCGAACGTGTGTTACAGACGGACACATCGTCGATGAAAACAGAACAATTAAAGCTTTGCCGCCTTTGAGCTTATTTGTCGACTGTGATTATTCATATTTCTAATGACGATGCACTCAGGAAGACGATTGAATTGAGGAAAGCGGGTTTAAAGTGGGTTTTAAATTAACACATCAACACCAGAAGCTGCAAATTAAGTGAACACTGATTTGTTGTTGACAATTGTGTTAAAAATACAACTTCAGGGACTTTTGTGTCGGGGGTTTTGTAACATTCATGTGACCAGACAGCTCATGGCCGCAGGAAAGCTTTTCCGAACAGTGGGAACTGAAAGTAATGTATAGCATCTCTGTTCTGCTCTCATTTCCTGTTAGCTATCTGTTAAATGCCCTGTTTAGCTTTTCAATATACAATGTTTATTTGAAGTTTAAACCACAGAAACGGTGATTTTTGTGGCGAGAATACGGTTAAATATTACACAGTTAATCGGGTATTAGGGCGGCGCAGTGACGAACGCTTCCACCCCCCCTGGTTGGATGTGCTATGTAGATCATGAATAAGATTCTTGTATTAAATACAAAATACACGTCATCCTTTCCACCTCTGTACAATGAAGGTATGTCTCTGACACGTTTGGATTTGGCTGAGCGGATCTCTGAAGCCAAACAGATCAGTCCTGTTTTTAACGAACACAAAAATGTGCCGTGCTATCATGACTTTGCAAGAATGAGATGGAAATACACACCCGATAAATACTTGGAACATGGACGGAATCCATCCGGGGTCCCATCCTTTTCCATATTATTCTTTTTCTGTCCCCCCGTTTCAACTGAATAGTTACTATGGGACTGCAACTCCTCATTTTTTGGGGGTCGGCGGATCCATCTGTCCCGTTTTTTGCCGTCGCGATAAGTCTGAAACACGACGAACAGGCCAAAGTGTGTGTGTGTGTGTGTGTGTGTGTGTGTGTGTGTGTGTGTGACGGCGCGACCTAAAAAGATTCAAATCGCTGTCACGAAAAAGTAAATCTGACTGCCACATACAAGAAATAAAAATTGATCGGTATAAAAAATAGAGTTGATGTTCTTGCCTGGCGAGA
>CAAKHD010010645.1:38374-64195 GCA_901007705.1 Fistularia tabacaria
GTGTGTGTGTGTGTGTGTGTGTGTGTGTGTGTGTGTGTGTGTGTGTGTGTGTGTGTGTGTGTGACGGCGCGACCTAAAAAGATTCAAATCGCTGTCACGAAAAAGTAAATCTGACTGCAACATCCAAGAAATAAAAATTGATCGGTTTACAAAATAGAGTTGATGTTCTTGCCTGGCGTGAAAGCAAAATGTGTCAGGAAAACCAGACCAGCGGCCGGGTGTGCTCAGAGGAGACGCGCTCCAGGAAGATAGGGATCAAGTTTGCTCTTTTAATAAAGTAGCCCACTGTACTGTGACCAAATGTCCACAAGCGCAGTTAGAGAAGGCCGCCTGATACATTCACAGAAATTAGGATTCACTTACGTTGGAGAAGAAAAAGAAAAAAAAATGCATGATCAGCAAGGGTGCCGCTGGAAGCAACGGGCCCAGGAGGGACGGGGCCTTCATGTGATCCCTGTAGCTCGGAGGGATTAGCAGGAGACCAGCACAATAGCTTCCAACGTTTACCAGTAGAGTTGTTTGTTTTTTTTTTTCCCTTGCACAGATTTGTTACTTGTACTTTTAAAGTACTCTTGGAACAGCTTGTGTGAGCAATATGAATCTCATATCTTTGCCTTCCACCTGCGGATCACAGATTTTCTTCTCTAAGGGAGAGCACTGGAGCACGGCTGTGGAGCTCAACGAGTCGGTTATTTATTTACCAACGGAAAACTCTCCCATGGTCAGTCATTAAATCAAGACTTGACTTTTTAACAGCGATCTGCTCTGAGATATTCTTTTCAGCTCATCACGGAAACCCATTTTACTTCAAACTAATAGGAAAAAAATCAATGTATTACCCACGTGTCGGATTAATTAGATGGTAAATTCTGATAAAAGCAAGGTGAAATTTGACTAATAAAACAGCTGCTAACTTGGATTTGGATTCAGTTATATTTTTGTAGTGTCTTTTTTTATGTGAATCTGCGTTTTAGACACACACACACACACATATTTTACTCATGTATTTATTGACATTTATAGGTTGGATTTTACACGGTGGATAAAAACTTTTCTGATTGTCCTGCCATTCATTCACGGTTCATTATGGACGCGAGTGAAATCAAAGAGTATGAACACGGTGCAAGAGAGAAATCTCCACCTGCGACGTCACCTCAGCAGTGCCTTTAGATCAGAAAAGCTGGCATTAAATTCATATTGATTTTTTAAAATATATATGCAGTCCTATGTACCGACGATATTTGTTTCGAATTGTGATCCTCGTATCAATACGTATTGTGCACTCGTGAGTATCCAACACGAGAGCAGGAGGGATCACGTTAACTTTTCATAGATCTTTGATAAGACAAAAATGGGAGGTCGTTCGCTGGTTCGTTATAAATGCATGCATGTGTCGCACGTCCACACTTCATTCTCAATTCCTGTCCAACCTCCGAAAACCCTCCGACTCGAAACCATGGCCCAGGACATGACTCTGCTGTGGGGCTCCGGCTCCCCACCTTGCTGGAGGGTGATGATCGCTCTGGAGGAGAAGAACCTGCAGGGCTACAACCAGAAACGGTTGTACTTTGAGAAAATGGAGCACAAGTCACAGGAAGTGATGGACATCAATCCCAGGGGCCAGGTGTGATATGGTTACATAAATCATTTATTTTTAATCATTTTAACGATATTCAAGTTCAGTGCTTTTATACCCTTTTATATTTCATTGTCTCGAAGCTTCCTGCGTTCAAACATGGGAGCTTCATCCTGAATGAGTCCTATGCAGCCTGCCTGTACTTGGAGGTAAGCCTTCACCAGAGACTTGTGTTGGTGTGCAGCAGCAGCAGCACACTGACTAGAACTTACTCGTATTCTCTCCCTCCCTCTCTTATCGACATAATCGTCTCCAACAACAAGAGTCAATTCAAGGCCCAGGGAAATCAGCTGATCCCAGAATGCCCCGCTGAACAAGCCATGATGTACCAGCGCATGTTTGAGGGTTTATCCGCCAACCAGAAGATTGGTATGTTGAACTTTGCTCCGCATCAGTTCTGCGAGAAGAGGCACCGCGCGGATGTTTGAATCGCAGGTCGGTGCAGGAGAAGCAACCCGCCACATTTTGAACGTCTGTCAGATTCTCAAAAGACCCCGAGTGGTTCAGAAAAACACGTGCACGGATGAGAAAATCACACCATGAAAGTCTGGCACCAACGGAAAGCTTCGCGTTGGTTGCCGCGGTGCTGCGACCTCGTCATTCCAAGGACGGGTCACATGCAAGGAAAGCAAAGTCATGGGATGGGGCGCAGACAGAAAACCTTTTGCAGCAACGTCATCTTAACTCGCTTAATTCTACCAAATGAAAAGAAAAGGTAAACCTGAAACCTGTATTTTGAAGAATGCGCTTTGTCATGCACCGAATGACTCTTACCTCTGACCCACCACGGGGACAAAAGCAAATCCCATAGCGTGAACCTGGTGTTGCTGACACTCCCTTATCTCAGGTAACAGCCTCCCGCCCACTCTCTGCAGGTGACGTTCTCTACTACAACTACAAGGTGCCGGAGGGAGAGAGACACGACTCCGCGGTGAAGAGGAACAGGGAGGCTTTGACCGCCGAGCTGAAGCTGTGGGAAGGTTACCTGGAGAAGGTAAATGCCAGGAAACGTCATCTGAAAAAGAAAAACACCGTATCACGTTGCAAAACGACATTTGTGGTTATTGTGATGTCATGTTTTGTCGTCGTGTCCGGTTGAGCTTTTATTTCAGTTTATGTTTTCTCAACAAATCCTCCCCTTTTCAAAATAGTAAGAAAACACCAGGTCAAATAGTGATGTCTTTGACCAACTTCTGCATGAATAATTTATTCCGATTTGGAAACGACCTGAACGCTTTTGGATGTTTTTCAAGAAAAACAACGGCGGTAAACGCACACATCTGTTTAAAGCGCCTTAGAATCGGCAGTGCAAATCAGGGTGTGTCCAATATCCCTCGCCTTTCTGAACCTTTTCAAGATTTTGAGAATTACTGGCCCTCTGAACTGCACAGTGAACGGAGTATATTCGCGGTTTTAGAATGACATGGACACATTTGTCAGAGCTCCAGGCAAATGAGTGTGGATGAATCTCCTGTTCCGTCTCCCCAGGCGTCCGGCTCCTTTCTGGCAGGAAAGACCTTTTCGCTGGCCGACGTCACGGTTTTCCCGATCTTTGCTTACCTGTTTCATTACGGGTAAGTGTGTCGACCGGCGTCAATACAATGAACTCGACCGGTTGTTGGTTTGTTCATTTCTAACGCCCGCCGTTCCTGGTGCCGCAGGCTATCTGGGGAGCGCTACCCTAAAATCGCAGCGTACTACAACTCCCTGAAGGATCGGCCCAGCATCAAGGCCACCTGGCCGGCCGATTGGGCCGAGAGCTCAAAAGACCTGCTGAAAGACATCTGAGATCCGAACGTGATCGGGTGTCACGCCGGGTGACACGCTTGCGTGATATTCTTTACCATCTGTATGCAGAGTGCACTCCATACCCAGCTGTAGTTCATAGGCATTGAGCCTGCTGTTATTGTAGTTGGTAAGTTTGTCATTGAAAGTGTCAGGTGACTGTGTTTGCACTATTAAAGACGATCCAATTTCAACCCATCACTGCCTGGCCTGCTTTGTTCCGAGTAGTTTTGCATCCAACCATGAGACAATAAGTCGGATGCCGTTATAATTTGCTTTTTAAGAACATTTTTAGCTCAATACCAATGAATTCATCTCACATTATTTTATAATTCCGAAAAAGTATTGTTCAATTTATTTCTTTTTTTCATTTCCCAGCAAGTTTTTTTAGTTGATAATTGAAAGTTGATTCAACAGTTACTCCCTCACGAGTCGCAGACCTCATGGTCATGTTGAAGTCCCGCACACGGTCACGTTACGGCCAGATCGACTTCGTGCCGTGGCAGCAAAGCGTACACTGTAAGTCATCTGGGGGCGGGTGGAGTGCAGCATCCACGTGAGATTAGAACTGGAGCGGCAGATCCAGAATAAACCCAGGGGTTTCAAGACTGAAGTGTGATCAGTGTCCGACTTGAAAATGCGAGTCAAACCGGAGAGGCCGATTCAAGCGTTCGATCCACACGATGATCCCGGTGCCCCTCCGGCCCCCCGAGGGATTCACGTGATCGGTAAGTCTGCCTTCAGCCGGGCCAATCGCCTCCCTCCGTCTAACCCTGGTCTCTGCACCGTCTTCTCCCACACCAGCTAACTTCAGGTCCTCTTTGACAGGCTTCCCGTCTGGTGATTCCAACCTCAGCATCCTTTCTACCGATATCTTCACCATCATGGCTGGTCTCACCACCGTCTTGTTCACGGTGCACGCGGACAGGTGTGTTATGGAAACACCGTGTGACCGACTGACTGTTCCTTTTCCAAGAGGGTGAGTAGATCACGGTGATGGACTCAGTTTAATGGGCGGCCACATGAAGGATATCAGAAGTAGGACACCATCGCACCGAATGTCACGATGCGCGGAGAACTGGATGCTAATCCAGGTCAATAGGCCCGTTCGGTGGTGGGACCGAACATGGACAATCTTGAATTGGTGGCGGTGGGGAGGGTGAAGGACAAACTGGGAGCCATCCTGGAAAATCCTTCCCGCCCCCCTGCACGACAAGCTGTGGCTGTTGAGCAGCTCGCTCAGCTAACGGCTCATCCCGGGGCAGAACCCAACGCTTCAGACGCTTCTTTGTGCCCACGGCCATAAGACTATAACAGCAGTCTGGACGGCACACAACTCTTACCGGCCGAAGGTGCATCTGCGCTCCTCACGACCTCACTCATCACACACGTCATGTCCTCAATCTGTTTATCTATTTTTATCTTTGTTGTTCTCCTCGTCCTTTTAATTGTCTCTTTTATATTCATATTTATCGTCACAAACAAATCACCCCTATGGGGATCAATAAAGTGTTATCTTAATCCGAGTTGAGGTTTTAATACTGGGAGAGCACCTTTAGAAGAACGACTCGACGGCCAGTGGAACTGGATACCCTCGACGGCACATTGTCAACCTTTCCCCTGCAAACATTTTGCAATGGCCCTCCACTCGGCGACTGCGTAAATACCGGGTTATACAACAGTTCGGGGGTATAAACTCCGGTGGTCGCCGTACTTTAGCGTGGACTTTCTCTGTGCTTCATCCCGACAGAACGCAGGCCGGCCTAAGAAGATGAGGGGGCGTCTGATCGCAGCGAGCCTGCTCTGCTTGTGCGTCTCATTGAGTCAAGGTACGTCCGAGTGTGACTTTTCCCTCGCACGGCTCCGCAAGCGTCTCGACTGACTTCCCCACAAATGTGATTTCAACTTTGCCATTTCCTCAGCCTGCGAAAGGACGATTCATGAGAACACGGACTTTCCAGGATCAGATATAACGTTTCTTTACTCCCCTGACACCAACCACTGTCAGAAGCTGTGCACCCAGCACCCAGCCTGCCTATTCTTCACCTTCATAAGGCCCGACTGGACTCGAGACCAGAGGTATCCAAACACAAGTTTGATCTAAGAAAATAAGAAGCGCTGTATTTCTTTCAGTAAAGATGAGTATCGTTGCGGCTCTCTGTCTACAGATATGTCACATCTATATGAATTAGATTTGCTTTTGCTGTTTATAAGAAAATTAATCCAATAAATGCGACCTCGAATGCTGATTTAATACATTCTCCCTTTTGTCCCTTTGGCTCTTTTAATAGTTTTAAAACATTTTTTATTCATTTTTTCTTCTCTCTCTTAAAACAGGCATTTTTACTGCTACCTCAAAACCACGCCGTCCGGAGTGCCTCGTGTCAGGACGCCTCTTCTGGGCGTCAGCTCCGGCTTTTCTCTCAAATCCTGCAGCCCCGACCAGTGTGGGTGCACAAGCGTCGCACAAAAACCTGTGTGAAAAATTCACAAAGTCCGCAAACACTGCATTTGTGTTTTCTCTTTGCAAGACCCTTGTCTGCCTGAGGTCTACCGGAACACAAACTTCCCCGGAGCGGACTATCGGACACTGTTCACTCACGACCATGAGGAGTGTCAAAGGGCCTGCACGCAAGACCCTGCCTGCCAGTTCTTCTCTTATGTCATGGAGGAATATGAAGAACCGAGTATCAGGTGAAACACCATTGGGGGTTTCTTGCAACTTAGATGTTAGCGAGAAAAGATTATCAACAGAATGCTTTATCATTCTTTTCTTTCTTTTTTCTCATGTTTGAATATTCTATTTACATGAAGATCAACCGGAAGAATATTCTGGTCTTTTGATATCCCCATTTTGTCGCCAAGATGCTCAACGAGTGAGGGATCCTTGTTGTGATTCTGTGATCTCCTAAGAGGAAACAACTGTGGTAGCAGTCGTGTCTGACGGAAGTGGGCGTTTTCTCATTCTGTTCTCAGATACAAGTGTTTCCTTAAATTCAGCTGGAGCATCCCGCGGACGCCGCGCGTCGAAAGATTGGTCGGTGTAGTATCCGGATTCTCCTTTCGCCCACGGGAAGCCCGGCCTTCTGACAGAGGTATGCAAAACAACTAAATGACGCATCCCACTCTTTGAACTGCATGTGTTCCCACCATCCTGTCCTGCACGTGCAGTGTGTCAGAGCAAACTGTTTCCGAACACGGTCATGGAAGGAGAAGACAGCGAAAAGCTTGCTTCTTTGTCCCCTGAGGACTGTCAGACATTGTGTTCAGCTCATCCCGGGTGTAACTACTTCTCTTACTTCAGGTATGCTTTGCTGGCGTACAGAGTGACACATTTCTCTCTGGCCGTCCGCATCCGCTCGTTTCTCTCGTGCCACATGTTGTTACATCTCCCGAGTGAAATTGAAGAAGAAAAAAAAAAATCAAGAAAAATTGATTTAAAAAAAAAAAAAAAAATGTTTTCTTTTGCAGTGAAACTTTCTCCTGTCACCTGAAGACGAATCCTGATAAATTGTTGGCCAAAGCTCAGCAGGGGGTGACGTCTGGGCTGCCGGCCTGCTACTGTCAGCTGGATTCCAGTACGTATCGGTTTGCGCCAGCGCTGTCGAGAAAACACGCCTGGGCCTGACAAACCTTTCGTTCTATTTGCTGTTCAGCGTTGATGTGCCATGTAGTTGAGGTCATTCTCTGGGACACCTCCGATTTATGGTTGTCAAAGAAACCTTGGATGGATCCCGGCTCAATGTTGCCGGCCTTTAGTCTCAGATAGCGACAGGGAGAAAGCAAGAGTTTGACGAATAATACCAGCAGCTCCGGCAGCCACATGGCAATACCTGAAATGTTATACTAGTCGCTCCAATGTTCGTAAAAGAAATAAGAATGGTGGACGCCCCTCTCGACCGCCGCAGGGGATGCATTTTACAATATACAGCAACAAAGATAGGTTACGCTTGGAACTGTGTGTCAACGAGAGGAACCCGGTTGGATCGGTGAGGCAACAGGGAGTGGAGATCAAGAAGTCAGAGGATTTCACGTACTTAGGGTCAGCAGTTCAGAGCAACGGAGAGTGTTGAAAAGAGGTAAAGAAACAGTTTCAAGCAGGTTGAAATGGGGGGTGATAGAAGAATATCAGCCAGAATGAAAGGAAAGGTTTACAAGACGGTGGTGAGACCAGCAATGTTGTATGGTCTAGACTCTAGAAACAGTAGCATTGAAGAAAAGACAGGAAGCAGAGCTGGAGGTGGCAGAGATGAAGATGTTGAGGTTCTCCAGGGAGTGATGAGGATGGATAGGATCAGGAATGAGTCCATCAGAGAGACGGCACATGTTAGATGTTTTGGAGAGAAGTTCAGAGAAGCCAGACTGAGATGGTTGGGTCATGGACAGAGGAGGGATAGTGAATATATTGATAGACGGATGCTGGAACTGGAGGTCCAGAGGAAGACCAAAGAGAAGATTTATGGAGGTAGTGAGAGAGAATATGAAGTGAGTTGGTGTGAGAGAGGAGGATACAGAGAATAGGGTGAGCTGGAGAAGGTGGATTTGCTGTGGCGACCCCTGAAGGGAAAAGCCCAAAGGAAAAGAAGATGCATGGAACGTTTGGATTTTGGTGATAAGTCTCGGGACACGTGACCGATGCTGTGAATGATCGTATCCAAGTCAAACAGACTCAAACTGTTCCATTTGAAAGTGAAAGCTTTGGATTATTCGGTGCGACTGCAGGCCCGCTTTCTGTCCCACTTAGTATTTCTGCCGCACGGCCGGTAAAATGAGTCCAATCCCGTTCCCCTGACAACAGGTTGGCGAAAGCACTCCTTTGAAGGAATCGATTTCCCAGGCTCTGACATTTTCTACGAGACAAAAAATAGTCCAGAGGAGTGTGAGAGGGCCTGCACGAGTGATTACAACTGCCAGTTCTACACCTATGTCACGGAGATGTATGCAAACAAGGATTTCTGGTAAAGTATTTCGGATCGGTTGCGGTCCCTCATGCTGTTTTTCCGACGGTTGTATTTATGTCTGTACCTCTTTTGTAGGCATCGCTGCTTCCACAAAGCTGTCATCACTCTGCCCGCTCCCCCCAAAGTTACCAAAGAGATGAATGTGGTGTCAGGTTTCACCCGAAGGGATTGCGCGTAGACGGTCCTCACACAGCACATCAACACACACCTCGGGACCGGACAGATCGCCTCCTCTTCCGCTTTTAAATTCAATGCTCAAGCCCTTTCTCAAATTTACTCTCACTTTCCTCCTGTAGCTCATGAACATGCTTTTTTTTTTTTTTAAACCTCATTGCAGCTCACAGATTCTGAAACTTTAAGCGATTTAAGCGCCGTATCTAGAATTGACTTTGGACACAGTGTGGGTGGTGCTAACATCCAGTTAACCCCTGGTCTATTTGATTATTTTGAAATCCATTAATTCTGTGGCTTTTCACGATTTTTTTTTTTCTTTTTTGAAATGCTACGAGGATAGTGACACGGTCTGATTTGTGGGAGTTGTGACTCTCAATAAACTCATTGTTTGTGTTGTTTTGCAACTGCTCCTCTTTTTGCCCTCTCAAATCTTTAGCAGGGCGGTTACCGGCGGTGTTTTTGCAGTCCTAGAGTTTGGTTTCCTCTAACAAATCAATATCAAAAACATCTGCATGTTCGGCCTTCCACTGTAAACCCAGAAGCAGCAGATTCTGGAGCAAAGTCCATCCGTCCATCCGTAGTGTGCACACACTGACACACTCATAGGTTTCAAGTATTCAAGATTGTTATTGTCGTTATACAGAGTGCAACCAAATTTGGAGATAGCAGCTCGCAGATTGTCATCAAAAACAGACACAAATCAACCTTAAAAGGCAGGATACGATGCAACAGTACAACAACAGCAGCATCTCTGGGTTAGAGATCGAAGACAAAAAAAATATAAAGTAACATCCAGAAGAATAAATGGATAAATGTGTAGAAAGAAAAAAGTAAAAGTGAAAAGTGGGAAAAAAAAAAACAGTAGGTATACAGCTGTGTGCGTTCCTTTGGGTTCATTCACAGGACTGGATGGAAGGTTCAAGGGTTCAGGGTTGTGCTGGATTTCGTGATCGCTCTGGGGTAAAAACCCTTTTTCAGTCTGTTTGTTTTTGCATTGCTTGTCCTAAACCACCTCCTTGGGGGCAGCAGTTGGAGTAGGTGGTGGCCGGGGTGGGATGGATCTCCGAGGATGCTCTGGGCTCTCCTGAGGCAGCTTGTGTTATGGAAGTCCTCAAATGATGGGACAGGATGACAGGTCCTCTGCAGTGCCTTGCTTTCTGCTCCTGTGCTGCTGGCCAACCACAGTGAGACTCCGCCGCTCAGGACAGACTCCACCATGCAGCCATAAAAGGACACTGGCAACTTCTTGGTGAAGTTGAAGTATCCTCAGGAAATGCAGCCTGAAATCGACTCTCAGCTCCCTCGTCTTGGAGATATTGAGGATAGATTCTGCATGCTCCCAGAGTTTTCCCTCACTTTTATCGCCGAAAGTTTGATAGTTCATTTTTAGATTTTCCCGATGATCATTGGTGAGTCGCCCGCCTGTGCTTTATTCTTGCAAGAAGGGAAGGCTGCAGCAGAGACTCGACGCTTTCTGCAGAATCTCCCCTGCAGGATAAGGACAAGGTGTAACAGTGTGATCGCAATAGATAATCAGTCTGTTCTGTAAATTTGGGGCGATGGGGTTGGAGTCCATCCCAGCTGTCATTGAGCAAGAGGCGGGGTTGAGCCTGGACCGGTCACAGGGCAACATGTGGATACAGACTGGCCTTTCACCCTCTCAAAGTAAATTACACTGCATTAGTTGACATTGTATCGTATAAATATAATCCATATAATATTTCCTGCAGATCATCTTGCAGTGAGTCTTGGGCACAGCTTGAGCAGCCGTGATTTATTCTTTGTATGTGTGTCGATGAAGCCGTTATCACAGAGCAGTCAAATACAATCCGGTATCGACGTCTTAGTGCCGAGAGCAGACACACACACGCACACAAAGAGGGAAAACCCGATGTGCGCTGCAGAATCCGAAGAGCAAGCAGTCTAAATATTGTCAAGTCTTCCTCACAGATGTTGCAAACCAAACCTTAGGGAACACCTGACGGCTTTGCAAACAAATCCGGAGAGTGTTTAAACGCAGACCACATGTGTCTGCAGCAGAATTCTCACAGGTTACAAGTACGCGGCCAAAGCCAAAGTGGAAGTCCTCCCAGAAAACAAAGATGACCCGCATACTTTGCTTGTGGGTTTCATGAAATCCGTTCCACGGAGCATAAACCCATATATTGGATGTGACAAAAGATTTAATTGACAAACTCAAAACAAAAACCGTGAAATAAAAAAAAACAACATGACTTCATGAACCGTAAGAACGCCCCCTAGCCCCAAAATAACCTCTAAAAATATTCGACTCATAAGCAGGGTTGAAACAAAAATTATTGAGATAAATCTCCTGGCATGGAACAACAGCTCGTGTGTGTTTTTTTTGACTGTTTGTTTCAAATCTCAGCCGCGGTGTCTGTCGTATTCGCCCGCCAATACACATGAGAAGGCTGTGCGAGAGCGTCCGGGCGGAAGAGCATCGGGGGAAATATCCCAAAATGCTCCACAGAAATGCAAATGACAGTAGTAGCAGTCGTAGCTGTGAGTTTGTGTGTGGAGCGAAAACATGTGGACAGGGAATGCATCGGCTGTCCAGAAATGTTGATATTTGCTCTTTCGACCTGATTTCGAGCTCGAGGCTTGAATTAGTTGCCAGCCGCCTAAATCCGACCTGCTGCTGCTGGATATCAGTGCCCCATCCGTGTTTGCGTGCGTGCCAGAACTGCAGATTTGCCTATGAATTGACTTTGCAAATGCAGATTTGCATTGTCATACCAAGTTGAGATTCACTTGAACTTAAGGCTATAAACTGTGGAGTTGTCGCTCACATAACCAGAATTACCGCCGCTTTCCCTCCCAATATGAACCTACTGCTTGCGGTCGCTCTGTGGGAGAATGCTGGAGGACAGCGAGGGAGAACCCAGGCTTCCGCTCAGGAAGGCTGCGAACCTGCTTTGAACCTGGAACTTTCATTTAAAAACCACCGCTCCGCAACGTCTACGGCCCGCTGGCTCCTCTTTATGGGATTGTTGTTTATATTCTTCGCAGTTTTACACACCAAGAAATGAAAGTCCTGCAGTCCGGGGTGAGGAGGGTCAATAGTACGGTGGCCCCTTAAGATATGAATCACTTTGTATACGGATTTTTTTAAATACGAAGCGTGATTCGAGCAAATTTAATCCTTGAAATACGGAAAAAAAAAAAAAATCATGATACGAATACGAGAGCGAGAAAATCAAAATTGGAAATTCGCTCAGTACGAGCCAAGCGAACTCCCACAACTCCAATACTTCATGACGCCACCGCTTCTTCTGATTTGGCGCTGTTCACTGTTCTCACCTTGAAGAACGCCTCGCAGCTTCCACCATCCCTTGGCCACGTGGTCCGGGTACTTGGTACAGTACGCAGTTCTCGGGATGTGGTCCTATCTCTCGAGTGGCATAATTTAATATCTTTGTGCTTATTTTGTGTATTTTTTTTTTAATCATCATCATGGAAAATTCATTTAAAATACGAAAAAATCAACAAACGAACCCACTTTTGGAATGAATTATATTCATATCTTAAGGGACCCCTGTATTTCAAATGTATTTCAAGCGTATTTGTCTCTCTCGCCTGGTTCCTGAACCTGACCGTATTTTGCGCCGGGTTGGCTTTTGGTTGTCTTCTGTTGTTCTCTCTTTGGTCAGTGGGTGGCAATGTAGACTACAGCAACAATGGAGTGGCAACCAATTTAAAAGTAACAGGAAGTTAACTGTTTTTGGATCAGTACACGGACAATAACTACTATATGTCTGTATATTTAAAGCCATTGCGGCAAAGGATCGCTCAAGTCCGATGAAACATTGATCTTTAATACTTGTTTTTTAGGATGATTTTGGAATGGATGAACAAATGAAAACACTTTTCATTTGTAATCTGCCAACGTCACTGGCACGGAACAAAGCCTTCCTGTGGAAGAAAAGTGTGATTTCGACAGAGATTTGGCAGTTTTATTAACATGCATTTCTAAAACCAATGTATCTATGATTGTCATTCTGTATTATTTTTTCATTATTTTAAAATTATCACTATTATGATAGTTATTATTACAATTCTGATTGTAACTGTGTGCCATCTGCGGCCACTCAGCTGCAACTGGGAATCGATAAAGTACATAACATTTAACATAATTTAACATTATTTAAAATTGTCATTTCAACATATGGTGATCATTACTCCATTTCCATATAAGGAATAAATGGGCATTATAAAAACGTACTATATGGTTCTCATGTAGTCCATCTAGATTAAGTTGTTACTTTATTATTGTTTTCAAGCCAGACAGATATGTCTTTGTTAGAGCACACACACACACACACACACACACACACACACACACACACACACACACACACACACACACACACTCTCTCACACACACAAACAGACGTCCAGATAGATGTAGATCATGTAAATGTCATGTAAATGATTCATGTAGATGAAACAGTGTCAGAAGTCTACACGTTCTTCTCAACTATCTGCGCTTTTTTTTTTTTTTCTTTTTAAACAGCCACAAGAGCACACTTGCACTTCCCTACTTTTTACTCTGTCTCTACGTTCTCTCCTTCCCCTCGGCTTGCTCCGGGCCAACCCTCCCCCGTGGGAAATTCAGAGCAGTGTGACTGTGGTTGTCGTTTCTGGAAGTTGTGGTGGTGACTCTGGCTCCTCCAGTCAGAGGCTAGAACTTTGCCAGCCAGTCTGTGTGTGTCTGTTTGTGCTTTGTGCGTGCGTGCGTGTGTGTGTGTGTGTGTGTGTGTGTTCGTCCTCCACAAGCATTCCATCACCATGCCGTCCATCCAGCCGCCAGCCGGCCTCATACGAGGGCAACGCCGCCACCGCGGTTGAGTCCTGACGCCAGCCCTGAAGCCTCGCATTACACACACACACACACACACAGACACACACACGCACATGTGCACAAAACACCGCATAAACAAAGCATCCAGCGAGGCACAGACAAACACACACTCGTGCGCCGGACAGCCAACACATGAGATTGGATTAAGAACACACTAGCACACTCTCTCAAACAAACAATGTGCACTTTGCAGAGCACACACAATTTGGAACCACAGACCACAGCCATTGCATCCTGAAGTAGATCAAAGTGTTTTCCAGCAGTAAACACACACAAGGCACTTCTCCACTCTGTCATCCCCACCGAACCCATTTTGGTGAAGCACGGCACAATTATGCTGATCCCCATGAGAAACCAGCCCGCTGCCATCCATCAATGTTTGGGGCTTTCTCATGCGCCCCGTACGCGCCGGCCGACTCCGGGTGATTCACACTTTTCCTGTCGTGCTTCGCCGCAAAATCTCCCTCATCTTCCCTGAAGGCCGCCCCCTCCCACCCTCCCGCCCTGTTATTGAACGTCTACCCCAGATCATCGGTTTAACCGCAGACCTTCAGATCTTTCCCTTTGTTTTCCTGTTGCTCAGACTCTCTCGGCCCCCTCCCTCTCGCCCTCTCCCTCACTGTCTGTCCATTGTTGAGGAGACAGCGGTGCAGACGAACGGGGAGAGAAGATATTCGCTGGCGTACCACAGGATCGAGGGTGAAAAAACTGCGTGGGGAGAGAGCGGACGCGGAGAAGATAAATAGACTGATATGAGGGGGGAGTTAATAACAAGGGACGGCCAATTAGAGGGCGAAGCGACGGCTCTGTTTGCTTCGCCGCAGCATCCCAAAAACATCAGGAGGTCCCGCCATGTTTATCCTCTGCAGCCACCAGACCGCAGCTCTCAATCGGCTGGTAACGGCTCAGATACCCCGGGGTTACAGCCGGGGAACGCGCAGGCCGTATATGCTGGCCGAGCCGTGATAGCGGCCTAACGAGCAGCTTTCCGCCCTTCCGTTACTGATAGGAGGTAGAATAGGTCTGCGTTTACTTTCAGAGGAACAAAAGAAAAGCACACAGTAAAAACGAAGGTGAAGGCACTTGGATTTTATGAAGATATTTTCAAAACATTCCTTTATCCACAGGGTGGGAAATTGAAATCAAATTGTATAAATGACTTGCAAAGTAACACAAATATCACAGTTAAAAGATCACGCCGCTGAGCGGGAAATATATGGCTCTCTTCTACCTATTAGTCAGTCAAGACGATGGAGATGAATCACTTTGAAGCAGTCCCTTTCATTTACCCCACACCCGACTACATTCTTCCCTCATACGTTTGCGTTGGAGATTTTCAGAAACCCTACGTCAGTTTCGATATGGCTTTTCCCTCAAAAGCAGACAAAGTCGTCAAATGTTCATCATGTTGTCTTCCAGAGGAATCATATTCACTGTACGCAGCGCGCAGGAGATCCGTGTCCTCCGCAGTTCATTTGGAACAAAAAACCGACGGGAGACGAGCCGAGCCCTCAGAAAGCTCCGATCTCGGTCCCCCACCCCTGGGCCGACTTGGCCGACCCGTTCGCCCCCCTACGCTGGACGCTGGCAGACCCCAGAGCCGCGAAGGGTCTGAAAGAGACCAGCGGTGGGGCAGAAGCCGACGGAGTCGAGTTGGAGGAGGGGGTCGGAGGGGAGGAAGACGAAGGGGTGGGGAGAGGAAGGGGCGAGGCCCTGCGAGGGGTCGGCTGGTTCGGCCCCGAGTGGCCCAGGGTGGCGAGGGAGGGCAGCCTGTGGACGCCGGCCAGGGCGCCGGGCGCGAGGAGCGGCGGCGCGCTCTGCTGGCAGCCGGCCAGGGGGGCGAGGCGAAGGGCGGCGGGCGAGGGGTAGCTCCCCAGCAGGGGCAGATCCCTTCGCCTGCCGGAGAAAGGAGGCGGGGACGATGTCGGCGAGCTGGGAGGGAAGGAGGCCCACGGCCACGGGGAGAAGGGGATGGTTGAAGCCGGGGGCGTCTGCAGCAGGAGAGGGTCGAGCTCGCTGGCGCAGTGGGAGAGGTGGGACACCAGGCGGGCTCCTATCGGGTCCGGGGACTCTCCTTCCAGGGAGCCGAGGTATCGCACCACCTCGCCAACGCACTCCCTGAATCCCAGCGTCCTGTAGTCGACCGCCAGGGCTCGAGCGTCAAAGTAACCTGGGAGAACAAAAGAATAGAGATGCGTTGAACAGTGCTGACGGAGAGCTTCGAGCTACATCTGTGCTTCTCCTTGGTGTCCAGAGAGCAGCAGAATCCCTCCATTTCCCCGTGTTTCTAATGAAAAAAAAAAGAAAAGGAAACAATTGTCACCTTTTCCTCCCATGGCGTGCAGCAGTTTTAGGTGGTCCACGGTCATTTGCAGAATCTCAGCTTTCTCCAGTTTCGACGAACCCTGTTGAGAAAACGTGCGCGGTAAAACGACCGTCGTCCGATAACGATATCGAGTCGTCTCTCTGGAGCATTTACCTGCTTCTCAAAAGCACTGGGCACCAGCCTCCTGAGCTCCGACAGGCTGTGGTTGATGCGGTCCCTGCGCCTCTTCTCGATGATCTGCACAACAGGATGGGTGAACGGGGTGCCAACCAGAGAGACGGCGCTGTACCTTTTAAATCCCCGGGCCGATCGTCCACTCACCCCTCTTCTCTTCTTTCTGGCCAGGATCTGTGAGGCGCTGCCAGGAGAAATGGACCCAGTGACTGGGCTGCACCGCGGGGATAGACACAGAGAGGTAGACGGGGGGGTTATTTTAGCGGAGAGAAACATGGTAAGCATGATTCTGCTCCATATTGTTATTATTATTCTCCCTAATACGACACAGAAGCAGAATAGCACATCGGGTCCCTCTAATTGAATTAGCTTCTCCGGGCACAGAGTGGTAGGACAGTGCCGGAGAAGGAGGTTCAGAGGAGATTGCTTTTGTTTAATGCGTTTCTGAACGCCGGTCTCCAAAATGACATACCGCTCTTCATCCCATCTGAGCGAAGGCGCTTTTAGAAAGATGATTATATGGCCTCGAGGGCGAAGCTCGCGCTCACATGAGGCTCCAACATGCTGCACGGGCTCTCTTCTTCCGCAGAGGAGTCACTCAATATGGATCGTGTTTGTTTGTGAACTCTCGTCTTACAGGCCCGACAGCTTCGGAGTTCCCTTCAACCGTCCCATCCGAGACTTATTCCGCTTCTATTAGATTTTAACATGAAGGCTGCCAATTTAGCGGTGTGTTTTTGTTTAGTTTCAAGTTTGATGGGTCAGACTTGAAAAGGCGGCGCTGTCTTCTGTTTGCATGTCACATGGCAATTTGACTTATCCAAGCTGTCTTTCGTGCTGCCTGGCTTGCCGAGGGTTTGGGATGTAACTACATTTTGTACACTCGGTACGCATGGAGACAGTATCCAAGCACTGTGCTCCTCCTTCATTCATAGTGCTGACAGTACAAGAGTAACAAACTCACCTGACTGAGGTGCTAACATTTGCACAAGGACTGTGTTATTCCTCACAAAACAACACAACTCAGGGCCTGTTGTCGTACAATTTTCCCATTGATCTCCCGCATATGAACAAAGGGGGTAGGGAACATTTTCATTGATTTTTTTTCTGCATAAACTCCACATATTTTTCTACGCATTTTCCACCCGCAACCCGCTTTCTCTCGTTTTGCTGTTTCTCTGATCGCTTTGCAAACATCATGTCCGATGCAACTGAACTGGTTGAATTCTCAGAGGAAATTGCGTTGCCTGAGACCGAGAGGGAACACAGCAACACGTTTCTCCGCAAAGCTGTGCATTTGATTGTAAACCAGACTGATTTATGATATTCTATATAAGCTATAATGCATACTTCTATAGATATGTTCAGATAAGCCATGGATAATATAAATAATTTCATAATTTAAAGATCAATTAAAGTTGAGGGCAAACTCTGCTCACACCAGTTAACAATAATTTGAATGCAAACAAATGAACATATCTTTGAGCCACAATTTTCTAAAACGAAACTATTTGCTTCATGGAAAATGAAAATGAGCAAATTGCAAATGAACATTTTTTCACTGTGAAAGCCTCTGGGTCTCAGATGCTGGTTTCCCCCAAAGATGTGCTAGCCAAGGGTGTCAGGAGGCCTTTTGCCCGGAGCCCCTTTTGCCAGGAGCCCCCGTGACCGGAGGCCCCATGCCTGGAGGCCCTTTCCCCGGAGCCCCTGTCCCCAGAGCCCCTTTCCCTGGAGATCAGTTCTGTTCGGCGGGGGCTCACCAATAGCCGTCTTCTTGTCCCACGTCAATGAACTCATCTGTGTCTGAGTCCGGGGAACTGTAATCGTGAGGTCTCTTCATCTCTCTGCCTGTTCCTCGGCAGCGATGGCTTTTGCCGATGTGCGTGGCTGGCTGGCCCCGCCGTGAAGGTGTCCTCGCCGCTCGCGCCCCTCACGCTCTCTCTCTCTCTCTGTCTCTTCTGCTGTCACTTATAAAAGCCTTGTCGTCCGGAGATACTTCTCATCATTTGTGGGTATTTCTTCCTCCTTTTTTTTGCTTTACATTTCTTCAACGCGAGTCTCCTCTGTCTCGTCCCCTTCGAGTCAGCAGCCCCGCTTCGTCGACCCCCGAGGGCCCATGACAACTAGAAAACTTTTTCAAGCCTCCTCTGTCTTTTACTCTATCACTGGCATCAAATCAGAGTCTCTCTTTCTCTCCGTTATTTCTCTCTTGGCTCCCTCTCCCTGTCACCGCCGACCAATGACAAAACAGGACTTTGGCAGTTGAGGCAGGCATGCCAGTTTTGGCTCCCCCGCCTCCTCTCCTTGTCCCTCCTCCCTCCCTTTAATCTGCCCTTCCAGGGCTTGTCACCCTCCCTCCTGCCGTCCCTCGCTCCCTCCGCCGCCAGCCCTCTATATCTCCGGCCTGTTGCTCAGTCATCCTCAGTCAATTAGCCACCGATCTCATCACGCTCTCCTTCCTTCCTTCTTTCCGACCTCCTTTCTTTTTTCTTCGGTGCTTTTAATTATACTCTCCCGTGGAACAATGGCAGCGGGACTGCTGGTGGTGGTGTGGGGGGGAACCGGTGGGGGGTGAGATGTGAGCAGTGTGGGAATGATGCACCCCGATGGACTCCATCATCTGCATGAGAGTGTGTGATGTATCGGTAGTATCTCCCACAAACACACACACACTCACACACACATGCTTGGAGGGGGGGGGGGGGGGGGGCTCAGCACCTGTCTGAGAAGAACAGGAAAATGGAGAATAATCTGAAAATTCTTTTTTCGTTCGATCTCTTTATGACCGCAAACACTGGGATCCTTGCGCCGAATCATTTATTGCATTTTGCTCGGGGCTGCAGTCACCGAAACCGGTGTTTCCCAAATGGTTTCCAGAGCCAATGAAATTCGAAACATCATGAAATGTAGCCTACATTCACAAGATTTGTTCTATTTGACTACATAAGCAGTAAAATTGGCAGAGTTAAACTTCAATACATTGTGAACAATGACACAAATCAGAACCGCACTGAGACATCGACTCTTTGCATTCATCGGACTGAAAAACGTGAAAAGCACGCTTTTAAAATGCACATACGGCGCATATCAAAGGTTAAACACACACAAATTTGAAAGGGAGAAATCTGCATTTCACTTCTGACCACATCAGTTTGATCCGGTTGATCTCACAGTTGTTTTGTGATAATTGTGAACGAAGAACAGAGCTGAAGAATACAAACTTAAACAGTTTATCGTACGCTTGTGTTCATCAGCTGTCGATTATGAGTGAGCGAAATCTTATTTTTGATGTAGACCCCTGCTGAAGTTTAATAAGCGTCCCGATGGAGAGGGGATTCGGAGTCCAGGCCCCGACTTTTTGACCAAACGCGCGGCAGATAAAAGCGGGGCAGGTACTCGGGGTCAAGAGGGATATTAGGCCAGTGAGTGTCTGAACATCTGGGTTCTTCACTGGACAAGATACCACTCTTTGTGAGTGCGCCTACACACACACACACACACACACACATACACACACACACTCATACACACACACACACACAAACACACTCGCACACACACACACACACACACACGCGCACACACACACACACACACACACACACACAAACGCTCTTAACACACGGTTCCGCTGCCACCGTGGGAAGATTGCTGGTACAGATTGCCATGGAAACACGAGACCCAGGCGCCGGTTGTTAGGAGTGATGCCTGACTGACCCAATAGTGTGTGTGTGTGTGCGTGTGTGTGTGTGTGTGTTTGTGTATTTGTGAAAGAGATGAAGCTAGGCCAAGTGGCATGCCCCCTTCCACACAATGCCCAGCAGAGTGTGTCGCTTCCTGCTTGGCAGACTGGAAGGGTGTGTTAGTTTAAACATACTACAATGCATGTGTGTAAGATCGGTCTATTTTTTTGAACTTGTTTTGGTAGTCCAGTCGCCAGAGTCAAACGTCAACATTCTGTTTTGTTTTCTGCAAACCTCGCATGTAACCTTGCTTTCAACAAAACTCAGCCCTGAAAAAGAAGCCATGTTTTACAGTGTGTCGACACGACAGGCTAAAGTCCAAGTTGAGGCTCACAAGACAGAAGAAAATAAAAAAAACGGACGGACAAAAAACAGCAAACCGTTGTGGCTTTGGTCGAAGTGGTAGAACTCACAGATCGAGACAAGACACAAACAAAAACGGAAAAGGCGTTTTCTTCCCTTTAGTCTGATCTGCATTCTTTGTCGCTCCTTTTATACTTTTGTTATTCCGCTGTCAGAGACGTGTTCATTGGAGGCTCTTCCTGTTTGCTGCGATCTGAGGCGAATCTGTTACGTGGACGATCTCTAACGCGGCTGTCCTTCAATGGAGCCACCAGGACGGCATCCACGGCTCCTTGATAAAATAACAAAAATTGCATTGGGACTAAAATCCCCGAATGCATCAGGCCTAAACATATGATCCTATATTATAGTTAAAATTGGATGGATGGTGCCAGTTCACATTTCCATCAGCCAAATCTAGAATGAAATATCTATATATTTATATCAGAAACCACGACCAAACCATGATAAATAAATATTTCAGGTCAATCAGTATAACTACTTCCGAACTTTTCCGTTATATCCAGTGCACTGGATGATGAATATCTCTCCTCATTCGTGCAGCACTTTCTGATGGAAAGTGATGCGAAACCATTATCATTATCATTATTGTTGTTGTTCTGCAGTGTGGCATGCACTTTTCTCCCTTCATAATATCCCTCAGCAGAGATTTTTGTATCAAACTGCGTGAACTGCTTCCATGGTTGCCGATAAACCATTACAGATATTTTGACATTTGTGTCTCATTTTACACAAAAGGAAATGCGAAATAGTGACTAGTATTGTATGATTTTTCATCCCCACAGCTTTTCATATGATTTGATTATTTGCGCCTCCTCTTCCCAGGAGTCACATTACAACGGAAGAGGATTTTATTTAGGGACATTTAATGTCCTTTCAGTTCGAAGAAGGCAATTGGGAGCTTATTGCTATCGCTCCTGTTAGCTGATAGCCGATGCCAGCTGATTCATGCTACTGCCTGGTAGCACGCACCCATGTGATGAGTGTGATATAACTTGGGACGTGCATGTGGGGGATACACAAGTGTCGGTCATCAATCCCCACCGAGCCAGCTTCCAGAAGGGTCCCTCGCAAGAAAAGGCAGCGGGGAGAAAGAGAAATCCCCCTCTGTATGCCTCTGCACACATCAGTGTCCACGTCCTTTCATTACCAATCAGCCTGTGATTCAGATCTGGATCTAATTTCCACATCAGAAAACAAGAAAAAAAACGAGTCTGAAAGAAAAGCGACGTCTCGGGCTCCAGTCTCTGTTGTTATTTTTATCTTCATCTTCAAAGAATAACTATTCGCTGCATCAGTTCTTTCCATTTTTCTTTAAAGAGAAAGAAAGCGCTCGGTTTCCAGTCGTTTTTCAGCAGCATGTGTGCAGAATGCGAAAACCAAAAAGGAAGGTGAATTGATGGATAGTAGGTTTGGTGAACGGACGGGGAGATAGAGGAAGAAAAATAGAGGAGAGAGAAAAAGCTGGCAACTGAGGATGGGATGGAATTCCGGGAGATTTCTGCTGATCTTGATCGGCCACTTCAAGTGTTCTCCCTTCCCGTCTCTCCAAACCACCACAAGGCTGCGTCCGTTATTGAAATTAACAGGCTCATACTTTTACAATTTGCGCACACACGCACACATGTGCGGCTCAAACACGAATGTGTGAACTCACAGGGCCTGGCGGCCGGCAGAGTTTCAAAATGATTCATACGAGAACACGCACACAAGCACACACACACACACACACACACACACACACACACACACACACACACACACACACACACACACACACACACACACCCAGCTTCCTCTCACGAATGCAAACAGCGCATATTCACATTTTATAAGGCGTACGCATTCAGCTGTAATTACCGTTTCTGATGCATGGCTATCGCTATTGTTTGAAAGTCCGCTTTGCGGGATATTTGTTTGTGACGTTTTCTTTGCATTCATGTCAAACTGAATCACTGCAGGGTGGACCTTTTGGACCCTTTTTTCTTCTCATTTCCAAACCGAGAAAAACAACTTTTAGAGACTTTTCACCCAGAAACATCGGGCTGCAGAATCATTTTTCAAATCAGTCGATCAAAATCAGAAATCAGGACGCTACTGAGACCTTCCATGAGATATATTTGTGATCGCGATGACAGTTTAAAAGGCAGAATAAGTCGTTCTGGATCATTGTGTTTTGAAAGTATTGTGTTTTGTGCATGTTTGCATGTGTTACAGAGAGGAAATACGAAATCTTATGCAGAACGGGTCTCACTCTTTGAGTTCGGTAACGAGAACTGTCTTTGTGTAATCCACCGACTTGAAATAATTATAACTTCCTTTTGCTGACAGTCACAGAAACAAAAAGCCTGTCTCGAAATGGCTAAAGATGCAAAAGCGAATGAGGCGTCATGGTTTCGTGGAGTATCACACATTGGGCTAATCTGTGGTAATATAATTCCCTATTTGCAATTAGTAAGTATTCTGTTCTATGTTAAACAAATCTTTGGATGTTTGATTCAAAAAGCAAACTTGTTTTAATAGTAATCATGTGAACCCCCCTCCTCCCCCTACCTCATCTGTTTCTATTTGCTGTTGCTTTTTCCCGCGACTCGCTGTGCATGGAGTGTCTTGTCAGAGCTGCTCTGCTATTGGATTTTTAGATGGTATCAATATTCGAGATTATCAGTAGATCAGCTGATATTCGAGCCATATGTGTTCCTGCTAAAGCGTAGCGTATGATAGCAGGGTGGCGTCTTCAACCGGCAGCGGCAGATGACGTGGAAAACCCAACATTTCATTTGGGAATGAGAATCAAGCTGACATTGATCATTACAATTTGACCCGAAAGACCAAGAAAATGTAATATCTCATTAAAATGTCACACTGTGTGGTTTTTTTTCAGTGTTTACACATTTGGAATCTGTTTGACTTTGGATGGATAAAGAAAAGAGTTGATTGACCTACTATCTAAATGGAATGGTTGTCATTAGACTTCCTGGCATTGGTGTCAAACCCTCCGTTCAGCATTGAAATAACACTGGTGCCCGACCGGGCAGAAGCCGGTCAGATACGCGTATCTTTGTTTTTTTCCGCGCTGAGAGAACATAACATTCTGGTGTGGTCCGACGGTGTCTTCTTACCGCTAATGTTTATAGCCACTCTTGATTGCCCAATTTGATTTTGACTACAAACTGCATTTCCATCATAATGCTCTGAGGCTAACAAGTGGTGGATGAGCGATTGAAAAACAAAAAGCATATTCTCAATTCATCACGTTAAGAATGTCAAATTCTCCAAATGATATTGAGACACTGCTGTACAACAGGCAGCAGAAGTCGCCGTAACGGCCGTACCATCAACATAGACGATAGACTTTTTTTCTTTCATTTTGATATTTAGACGCCGCCTTCGCTTAGTTTTCCTTTTTTAGAGCTTACCTCGGGTGTTTCTTCTTCCTGTTTTTGTTCACACTATGTGATGTTTTGTTCTCGAACTCCATACAGTTGTCTGCATGATCAGCGAGGGAACTGCCGAACCGCGGTTTTATTGTTGCTCGGACTTGTTAATTGGTTCCCTCGGATTTCCCCGTTTTGGACTTTCGGGTTTGGATCACTGATTCACACTAAGCAGCTTTTTTTGTGTCGTTTAAGTGTTCCCACCTTATTCTGTGTTTTAGGGATGCAACAATTTGGTCGCGGCACGGTGGCGTAGTGGTTCGCAAGAAGTTTGATTACGACAGAGGGCCTCTCCCCACGTTTTCTGCGTGGGCTTCCTCCGGGTGCTCCGCTCTCCTCCCGCGGTCGCATGCAGCAGATCCGTCGTAGACCCTAAATCGCCCCAACGTTTGAATGAGAGGGTGAATGGTTGAATGTCCGGGGGGGAACCCGCCTCTCACCCAGTAGCGGCTGGGATAGGCTCCAGTCCTGCAACCCCGATTGCAGGATAAGCTGTAGAGATAATGAATGAATGAATGAATAATTTCGGGATTTGCTAAAAAGGCCGTGCAATAACAATTGGACTGCTACTCGTATGAATTTATATTTCCCTGGCACATCAAAAATATGTTTTAACATAATTCACCGCTTGCAATTAAATCCCAATCTTCCTCTCTGTTTGCGAATAAACACGCGCATCGTTCCAAGACCGATTCCAAATCAAACAAACAGTGGGCAGCAATGCTTTCCCCGTGTCTGGTCTGTAAAATGTTAAAATAATGAAAGTTAGAAATCAGAACAGACAAAGCTAATTGCCTGGTGCATTCGATGCCATTGAATTACTGGCCAATGAAATGGAGATGCACGAAAGTGCGATCGTGTCAAATGACAAATGTGTGTGAATCACAGCTACATCCGCGTCTCCTCGTTGTCTTGTTTATTATGGATGTGAGGGAAATATATACTCAGAGGACCGAGACCTCAGTTGTTTATGGGCTCAGATTTCTTCCATTTGGACTTTTTAACATTAGAAATGTCTTAATAATAGTGTTTCAGTGTTTTCGATGCATGAGTAAATGCATTAGCTCTGCTGAGGACAGCAGAAGAGCCCCTTAGAGATGTGGGGCGGTTACAAAATGCTATCCGATGTATTTTAATATAAGAAACAATGTGATGCTTTATCATATTAGAAATTCATGAGCCGTCTCCGCTCTCACGACACACACGGCTCCATATAGGAACTGACCCAGATATGACGATGAGGTAATTCTTCTGTGTGAAACCCCGATGGGCGATGTGTAAAAAGCCAAATTTGTTTGCCGGAGCTGTGCACGACACCCTGTCATGTGCGTGCGCTTTGATAGATGCTAAAATAATCATTTGATTCAATATTGGCACTTATAGCGGCCGCCCTGCTGTTCCTTGCTCGGTCATAAAAGATTGGATTGGCATGGGAACTGGCAGCGGAGTTGCTCGGCGCAGCCCGTAAGAGGGGAAAATCTGCCCCTCTGTCAAACAAGGAATGCCAGAGAACTGTGGCACTGCCCTGTCCGGCCCTGTCCTTATTTCACTCGAACTAACCTGGGTATCCGGGGGAAGGTCAGGATGGTAACAGCAAGCGAATTCCCTGGCCTGACCGAGCTGAGGGGAGAACCGGGGGGTGGGGTGGGGACCCAACCGTCGGAGCAGTGCGTTAGATTTGACGCGTCTCTGAAGATGGCAAGGACGGTAGGATTGATGCTGCCTGTCGGAGTGGGAGAGCGAGCCAGGGAGAAAGAGAGAGAGAGAGCGAGAGAGAGAGAGGGAGAGAGAGAGAGAGAAAGAGAGAGTCCTCCCTCCTCGTCCAGCTCCCCGACGCAAAGATAAATACGGAGGCTAAAAGCCGAAGAGAAGAAACAGAAAGGGGCTTTTGTGGCTTCTGAGTGGGGTCCTTTCATGGCGGTTCCCACAGCACGATGACATTGACCATGTTTCACACACACTCTCACACGCTGATGGGCCCTGTGACTGCGGTGACTTTCGCTGGTGCCGGGGCCCCAGACGGGACGGCGAGGGCCCCAAGAGCCACAGGCAGCCATTGTGCTGTCGCCGCGGAAACCAGCCTCTTTATGTCAGACATGTTTTTCTGTTTGTTTTCTTTTTTATGTCTTTATTGTGGGCAGGGGCGAATGTTTCCCCTCACATACCCCCCCTTCCTCGCTGCTCTGCATTATTTCTCCCCAAATACCCATCTTCCTCCCCCTTCTTCTCCTCCTCCCACCGATCCATCCACATTTGTTTCCCCTCTTCTCCCCCCCCCCCCCCCCCCCCCTTCCACACAATTCCTTACATATCTTGTCTTTCTCACTCTTACCCCCGAGG